>JAOXYD010206829.1:0-20947 GCA_028565735.1 Pinacopodium congolense
TACTTGCGGTATTAACTATGGACAATTACGTATCACAAGTCACCACCTAGCAATTGAACTAAGAATCATACCTAGGGTAACTAATCCTAAGCCTTAATCCTTAATTCATAAAATTTATGCAGAATCCCATTTTATTCCTATCATAAATCGCAAAATTCAGTTCAGTTCAATTCTCACAATTATTAAGGCTGAGATCCATCAATATCTTCTAACCCACAACACAACTAGCTTAACATCACGAAAATAACACAAAACAAAAACTGAAAATATAGAAAAAGCAATAATAACACATAAAAATGACCCAAATAATGAGAATACGCTAGAAAATAAAAGAAACAAAACTTATATTAATTAAAATTCAAGATTCCATATAAAAATAAACCAAGCACAATGAAAATAGGGAATAATAGAAAATAAATTCATAAAAAATAGAAAAAACATCAAGAATAGTAAGTATATAAGGTCTAGAACAAGAAATAAATGAAGTAGAAATAAAAAAATACAAGAAAATACTTAAACTAAGCTAAAACGTGGAAAAAGAAACAAAACAAAACACTAAACTAAAGAATTAGACTACTGTAAAACGAATAGAGAGCTTAGAAAAATGTAAGGCCCTTTATCCCATGCTTTTTATGCCCCTTATGTATGTCTTGGAGGGCTACTAGGGTTTTGGAGATGATGTGAGAGAAATTTGGTCAAATTTTCCACCATGAATTATAAAAACAAAATAATTTTCCAATTTCTGTTTTTATCCTAGGATTTGACAGCTTCTGCCCCTTTTTCCTTTTAAGCTCTAACTCCTACTATACAACTCTAATTACCATGAAATTTAGTATGTAGGCTTAGAAAATGATGCCCTTGCACTCCATAAAATTTCAGTGTAATCTAAGTTCTAAAAGTAAACCTAATACATCACCGAAGTAACCTATACCAAAACCGATACTCAACTAAGCTTGTCATGTTCTCTTCTTTGTCCACTCTTCATACCTTGTTATATGGCCTTGAAATTTGGTGTGGAACTTCATAACATGATGCTCTATGTTCTAAAAATGGCTCCACACCACTTCTAGTTCTAGTTGTGCTCCAATATTTGCTCAAAATTTGGCCCTTTCAACTTGTATTTGTACCTTAAGTTGAAATCTAAATGTAAACGTAAAAAGGAATAAAAATTAAGCATTTAACCAGCAAAATAGGGATGAAATGACATTGAAACACATATTGAAATAATATAAAATATATCCCTATCAAGTTGAGCAAGTAAACAACATAGGGCAATAATAAAGAGGTAATAATTTATACTCCAACACTTATAATCTTATGAAAAAAACCATCTTAATTTCTCTTGGAATCACAATGTAGGTAACAATGAGAGACCATAAGGCCCACACAGTTTCTGATAAGATAGTCTTAGATCCTTTAAGAGTAAGATGGATAGGTTGATGGATGCCTTAGGTTCAAAGTTTATAAGCTAATAGGAAGGCCAAAAGAGGATAGAGGAGAAGTTTAATCAAATAGTGACGCATCATGCATCGTTCATCTACAAGTTAGAAGTCTAAGTAGGGCAATTTCCTAACATCTTTTCATCTAAAAGGGTGGGAAGTCTTCCAAGAATCACGGAGGCTAATCAAAGGGAATAATTGAAGACCATCACATTGAGGAGTGGCCAGTAATTAGAGGATCCAAGTGAGAAGGTTGAGAAGGCAAAAGAGGAGAACTAAGAGAAATAAAAAGAGAAGGAAAAGGAAAAGCCCTATGTGCCATTTCCACCTAAAATTCAAAGATTCCATATCCACAAATACTCAAGTGTATGTGCAATTCTTCAAGTTCTTAGAGAAGTTGAAGAAGCTCTAATTCAATTTATCACTTAAGGAAGAATTACAGGGCATGCCCAAGTACACCGAGTTCTTGAAGGATATCTTAACCAACAAGCAGACTTGGGAAGACAACCACATAGTGGCCTTAAAGGAATGATGTAGCTCAATAAACACTAACCTTATGCCATCTAAGTTACAAGATCTAGGGAGTTTCACTATACCTTGTGTTGATGTAACTTGGAATTTTCTAAATGTTTGTGTGATTTATGAGTAAATATTAACTTGATTCCTTTATCTAGTTTTAGAAAATTTTGGCTAGGAGACGTGAAGGGAACTTCCATGCTTATTTAATTGATGGATCAATCGATTAAGAGGCCATATGGAGTAGTTAAAGATCTATTAGTAGTAGTATATAAGATCACAATTTTAGTTGATTTTGTTATCGTTGAATTTAAAGAAGTTAGAAATTGTCCTTTGATTTTGGGAAGAACCTTTATGAGTACCGATAGGGCACTAGTAGATGTACATGAGGGGAAACTAGTATTATGAAATGGGGATTGGAAAGTATAGTTTAGCATAAGATTTTAAATAAGCTGGTACAAGGTAATGCATGCATGAAAATTGATATTATGGATGAGTGTGTGAAGGAGGTAGGAGAGCAAGTTGAGGAAGTTTAGAGTTACAATAATATGAGAGCTTAAACCAAGAGGAGTTGCATTAGGAACTTATGTAAGAAACTTTGGTTGCACTACCTTCTATAGTGAAGCCACCCATGTTACAGTTGAAACTCTTACTTTCCCATCTTAGACACACCTTCTTAGGTAAGGATCATACTCTACCCATTAATAATCCAACCAACTATAATTGGAGCAAGAGGAGAAGATAGTAGAGACCATATAGAAGATAATGAAGGCTATGGGTTGGGAAATTTTATATATAAGAGGTATTAGCCCCAATTTGGTGTTGCATAAGATCAATCTTGACAGGGGTCTTAAAAAGTGAAGGAAAGGCAAAGAATGTTAAATCCAAACATACAAAAGGTAATGAAGAAAGAGGGAGTGAAGCTCTTAGATGTAGGCATAATTTATTTAATTTCAAATATTAAGTGGGTGTGCTAAGAAGGGAGGTATGTTGGTAATGGAAAATGAGAAAGGAGAAAATATATCCATTAGGACAATCACCAGTTGGAAAGTATGAATTGACTATAGGAAGCTTAAATTGGCCACCAAGAAAGATCACTTCCCATTGCCCTTTTTAGACCAAATAATTGAGAGAGTGTTCGGTCATTCATTTTATTATTTCCTTCATGAGTAATTAGGTTACAATTAGGTCTGCATCTATTTGAAAAACCAAGAGAAGACAATCTTCACTTGCCCTTATAAAATATTTACATATCAGAGGATGCCTTTTGGTTTTTTTTAACGCACCCACTACCTTCCAAAGGTGCATGATGGCCATCTTTATGGATATGATTAAGGACATCATAGGTATTTATGGATTACTAGTCAGTTTTTTTAGATTCTTCTGATAACTATTGCCGAAACTTTGATAGAATTATCTAATGATGTGAGGAGTCTCATTTGGTATGGAATTGGGAGAAGTTCCATTTCATGGTCCATAAAGGACAAGATTTAATGCAAGGGGATTGATGTTGATCGAGCCAAGATAGAGGTCATTAAAAACCTCCCACCTCCTACAAAACTTAAAAGCAACTAAGAATTCTTAATTTATGTAGGTTTCTATCGATAATTCATCAAAGAATTTTCTTTTAATGCTAAGTGTCTACGTGCTTTTGATAGATTGAATAAGGTACCCACCTCTGCACCAATCTTGACTTCACCAGATTGTTCATTGTCATTTGAGATCATGTGTAATATGGGTGATCATGCCATCAGATGCATGCTTAGGAAAAGGAAGGAGAAGAAGTTGCATGTCATCTACTATTCAAACCAGAGCTTAATGAGTGTTCAATTGAATTATACCACAATTGAGAAGGAATTTCTTACAATGGTATTTTATTTTGATAAATTTCATACATATGTTTTAGGCTTAAAGGTTATTATGTTAACAGATCATGTTCTCTTGTTTTAACTTTTTTTCCAAGAAAGATGCCAAGCGAAGACTTATTTGAAGAGTGCTTTTAGTCTAAGAATTTGACATCAAGATAAGAGACAAGAAAGGAGTAGAAAATGTAGTAGCGGATCACTTACCATGCCTTAAAAGAGGGGATAGCCAAGAAGAAGAACAAATTAATGAGCACTTCCCTGATGAAGCCTTAATGATAGTAACTAATCCTTTTATTCAATGGTTTATTGATATTGCAAACTATCTTATAGATGGTATTATTCCATTTAACTTATCATAGAAATAAAGGAAGTATTTCTTATTTCAATTTACTTATTATATATAGGATTAACCTTTGTTAAATAAGATATATGCTAATAGTATGATTTACATGTATGTTCTCGAAGAGGAAACGCTTGAAATGTTAACCTAATGCCATAGTTCACTCTATGTAGGGCACTATAGAGCAAACTAGAAGGTGGCTCGTGCATTAACATATGGATTCTATTGGTTGAGCTTGTGTAAGGATGCTAGAGAGTATGTGCTATATTATGAGAGGTTTCAAAGAGTGGGGACATATCAAGAAGAGATGAGATGCTACTTTCTAATATCTTGGAGGTCGAAGTATTTGATGTGTAGGGCTTGAATTTCATGGTACCATTCTTATCTTTTCTAGGTAACTCTTACACCTTAGTTGGAGTTCATTATGAGGCCAGGTGGTTTGAAGCAATAACTACTCCAATAAATGATGGTAAGGTAGCGCAAAGGTTTATTAAGAAGATATTAACTTGGTTAGGAGTACCTATGGCCATTATAAGTGATGAAGGAGCTCATTTTTATAATAAGCCTTTTGATACACTTTTGAAGAGATATGGAATTCATCATAAAGTGGCTACACCCTATAATCCTCAAACAAGTGGCCAAGTAGAAGTGGTAATTCAAGAATTTAAAAGAATGTGGTGAGAAATTTAAGGAATGATTGGGAAATGAAAGTTAGATGATACATTGTAGGCATATTGGACAGTTTTCAAGACCTTTATAGGTACGACTTCTTTTTGACATATGTATGGCAAGGCTTGTCACAAACCTCTAGAGTTGGACTATAGGGCATACTAGGTAATTAGGAAGTCAAATTTTAACTGGAAGTTGGATGGTGAGAAGCAATTATTTCAACTTATTAAATTAGAAAAGCTTTGACACAATGCTTATAGGAATTACAAGTTATATAAGGAAAGGTGAAGAAGTGGCATAATGCTCACATCAAGAAGAGGGAGTTTAAAAGTGGGGACTTGGTGTTCTTGTTCAACTTAAGACTTTGGTTGTTTCTTTGAAAGTTCAAGTCAAGATGGAGTGAGCTGCGTTGATTTGGTATCATTAATTTAACTTAAATAATTTCATAAATTCACATGTAATTCCAATTCAAATTAAAATCAACTTAATGGTTGTGTACCGTTTGCAAGTAATAAAGTGAAGCACTTTTAAGACTCTGAATGTCAAAATCACAAAGAATATGTATTGGTGACTACTAAGGCAATTTGATCACAATTATCTAAGGAAACTAAGAACTCTTTAACTAAAGGGTTAGATCGACTCAAGGCACTAAAAACAAACCTAAAACTTTCCAACTTTCCAACTGAACTCCAAATGGTCTAAGGATTATCAATTGATTAAATGGCTACAGACTAGGCTTAAATGACTCAAGTGACTTTTGAAATGAATTGGAATCTCTAATCTAAGGCCTTCACTAACTCAAAACCTAGCTATGGTTAAGTATATTTCTTTTCTCTAACCATCCTAAATTGATCTTTGGTTGTTTCATCAATTAATAGGCATTAGGCTTAATGTTAAAGAAGTTCTAATCCTAAATTCCATTTAAGATTAGTGCCCTCATAATAACCAAGGTATATTTCTTAGATCTAAGGATTAAACCATGATGTTTATAGATTTTTCCAATGATTTAGGTTAAGATTTTTAGATCCTAAATAAATTATGGTCTTATTCTAAGTGGCCAACTCAAAATAAGCATTAAGTTCTCATATAAACAAACATTATGATCCAATTATGTGTTATTCATGTACCCAAGACATTCAAAGACATGTCCTAAGCTATAATTAAGCTTCAAAAATCATAAACATAGATGAAATTTGGATTAAAATTAGGGCATAACGTGTTCTTGTATATATATAAATAAAGGAGTACAAAACCAATGAATTTTTTTAAAAAAAAGTACCAAATGATGGAACAAGGTGTTAAACAGCTTCCTAATACGTCTATGAACTCCTTTGAATCCTGAAAACAACTTGAAATTACAATATAAAAGACCTAGAAATGAAAAAGAAAAGAAAAAATTAAAACCTAAGAAGAAGAAGGAGAGAATCTATTTTGATAGGAATTCTCCCTTCAAACCCATGTTAGCTGTCCTAATTTTGATTCCCAGAGCTTCATTTATATGTTCAAGGCAAGTGGGCACAAGTTGGGCAAGTTGCAGCTAGAAAGGTATCAACTGCTACTTAAATGATGCTTAAAAGGAGTAAAACAACATATTATGAACACCACTATTTTGGTGTCTGATGTAGGAGTAGAACGATGCTTGGCAGGGTTAAATGACACTCTTCGAAACCCATTGTTTTACTCCAAATTCTCGAATTTCAGCAGCCTTTTTTCAAAATTTATTGATGTTTTGGCTTCCAATCTATATATACATGAATGTAAATGATATTTAGACACTTTAACATCAAGTTGGAGCAATTAAACATTAATTTGGCATAAATTTGATATGAAAAGATGATAAATTCCAAGTATATTAACTCCCCCACACTTAGCTTTTGCTTGTCCTCAAGCAAATCACTCAATCATCAGGTTCAACATGACCTATAAGCTAAGGAAAACTTGCCTAATTCATCAAACATGATTGCTGGACCAATTTCCTTAGGTTTCAAAACATCATGCACTAAAAACATTATATATAGCCAATTAAGCATACTAAATCACAAACAATCTTAAATCACTTTATATTCCTTCAAATCCATTTCAAATCACATGCCAAAATCAATGAATGAAATGAATAGTACACAAGAAAATGTATCATCTTTCAAAATAATCAAGCATCCTTTGTGATTTAAGCAAAATCTAAACAAAAAAAGCAAGTTTATAAGCTTGGTTGAGAAGTCACTCAATCTTTCGTACTCAAAAGTGAACATTTTGTCATGAACAACCCCTGGCTTATCGGATTGAGCCACCTTTCATCAATTGACTTTGCTTACTTATAAACTTCAACCAAAAGGCTAAAAGTCAGCGGAGTGAAAAACTCACTTATTGTAACTCTCTCTTTTTTTTTTCACTTTTTTGTTTTCTTTTTCCTCTTTCCTTTTCTTTTTCATTTTAAAATTTTTCTCTCTTTTTTTAATAAAAAATAAAAAAATATGAAGATATCATTTTATAAAAAGAACATTCTACTTTAATACCATGGAATTTAAAAATAGAATTCATAATGATCAAAGGACATCATCATCCAAAACATGAAGCAATTTAAAACCATTCAATCATTAACATACTTAATCAAACACACCGAAGAACTAAAACCTAATTTCTAAGGTTGGGTTGCCTCCCAAAAAATGTTTCTTTAAAGTCTTTTAGCTATACCTTAAATTTAGGGAATCTTTAACCTAAACCTAAGTCTAGAATCCAACATTTTCACATTTTGCTCTTTGGACTGAAAATAGGCCAAATTTGGAAGAGTTCCTAAAACATTAACTTCAATTTTCAAATTAAGGACTTGAGGCTTCATGGAACACCATTCATGACTTTGAAAATTCCATGGTAAACAGTCCCAAATTACCATGGCTGGCCTAGAATCAAAAGCATAAAGACCAAAAAATTCAATAATTCAAGCTAACACTCATTCATTCACACTTTCCAATTTCGTGACTAATGCAAGTAATGTCCGGATATCATTGTTTTGGTTTTACATCACAAGAACATATGTTAGCTTAAATTAGTCATTTGTTTATCTTTGTTAAGTCAAGTGTTTTTAGGTCTTTGAACATTGTTTTATTTTGAAATATTGAATGATAATATTCAGATTTATCTTGATCAAATATTAAGTTTTTTAAAGTTTTATTCCATATAGTTTCAATTACCCTTTGAGTATTTGGTTCACCTATGTTTAGTATTTAATTTCTATGCATGTTCTTAAGTGTTAATCCATTTGAATTTCAGTTTTTGATTAATTTTAAATCTGAAATTTTTATTTAAAGTGTTAAATTAAGTCTTAGATAATTAAGTTCTAGATAATTGCTTATTACTTGAAATAGCTTAGGTTTTCATTAGATAAAGAATTGAATTTGATTTCTTATATTAGTATCAAAATTTCCAGATTTTCTCTTTCTTGTTTAAGCTTTAGATTTTAATATTTTCCAGATTGTTTTAATTAAAATTTAGCTTAGATTAAGTGTTATTCCATGAAAAGTTTTGCTTATTCATAGTGTTCCTAGTTCAGTGATGCTTGATAACTAACAATTGGTACTTGTTTTTAGGTTTTAATTCAAGTAATTTTAGTTTTTGTTCAGTAATAGGTGCTAGAATTTTTAGCTAGAATATTAATTTGAACTTTATTGAATTAGGTTTTAGATAATCAATTAATACCTTAGTTAATTTAATTTTGCATTAGTTTAAGTGTTCAATTGTGTTTTCAATAAGTGTTTGACAATTTCCAACTTGTGTTTTTATTACTCAAGTATGATTTATATTCATTTAATCATTGTTTTAGGTAGCTTAATCATGTGTGGCTAGTTTATTTAGGGGATTAGAGATATTAGAAAGATAAAATGATGAAAAATGTGAGAATCATGTTAAATTTATGGTTAATTAGATACTTGTTTCTCTAGGTTGGTTTGGAACTTAGGATAAATGTCATGAATTAGGAGTTATCTCTAGGTTTGATCACCCTTAGGTAATTTCCTAATTTCAAAAGCTAAGGTTAAGCGTGTGATATGTAATAGTACATAGCAATTCCACAAAGTAGCAATAGGCTAGTTGAATTTGTCAGGATACTTAATCAACTAACCTAAGGTTCCATATCTTTAGGATACACTTTCCGAGCTTGCGAGTTAGTGGCCTAAGTTAATCATTCCTTAATAATTAAAGCGTTTCACTATTAAATCTACAGAGCTTGTTCTAGGTTATAGATAGGGATAGGGGCATTTCTAGAACTTGTTAGATTTGCCTAATTTAGAGCTTATTCGAGCCTATAGGCTAACACCATGACTAGAGTACCTATCATTTAGATTCTAGGATCAATGATCATCTCGAATCCTAAAGATATCTCCAACCCATTTCTTTTCTATTGGTATTAGTCTTGTCTAAATTTTCTTTGTTTGTTTGTCTCTTGCTTATATGTTTTGCATCTTAGTTTATCTTACTTTCCTCTATTCAAGATGTTTTATTTTCTCTTTGGTGCAACATTTGAAATAACATTTGCATTCCAGCTCTTTGTGGTTCAACCCTAGCTCACCATTACTGCATAGTTTGAGTAGTTAGGAAATTATTATTTGGTAGTTTGTGACAAGCTCATCAATATCCTAAATATAATTATTAGGTACAAGCTTTCTCCAAATGGTTAGATCAAGATTGATAAAATATCATAAAAATAAAATAAGAAGAACATGAAAAAAAATCCTAAGAATTGTAAATGTTTAAATAGCCGTAATGAAATGAAAAATAAAAACAAAGAAAATACAACATAAAGAAAAAAAAGAAAAAGAAATTCAAACTAGTCACCACAATGATCCATGAACATGTACTATCAATCATTAGTTGACGGTGGCTGCTGAAGATGGAATTGCATAAGCTCACGCCACATTACTTTCTATTCCTCATATCGAGCTTAAATGTGAATAAATAATATTAATGCTTAAGACTCATAATTCCTAAGCCATACAATCATTCATTTACACTATAATGATCATTAAATAAGTACTTGCACTCAAAGCAAGAAGTCAAGTTATGTGTTCTACAATTGCTCAAATCCAAGGATTATAAGATATTCACAATCACCAAGCCTTTAACACAAGATGTAAGAATAACATGTTTAGTTCAATGATTAAACATAATGGGTAACATTTTTAGGATATTAATTTAACGTTTTTTCATGTGCTTTTGACTTACATTGCTCCCAAATTATTGTTAAATTATGTGAATTATTTCTAGTCATGTTTATATTATAGTTTAAAGCTAGAAGGATGTAAAACTTAGAGAAATCTACAAAGAATTTTGAAATCTTAAGTTAAACGATAATCTAGCTGAGCAGTCATTTTAAGGATGAATGACTGCCTTGGAAGGCCATATGCAAAGTAAAATAGTAAGGGCATAATAACGTCATTTAGGTTCATTTTAAGTGTTGTTTAGGTACTTGTCATGACATTTTTAGCTAGATCTCATCCTCCCATTAGATGCAACTTACTTCACTTGCTTCCAACTTACAGTAAAGATATATATTGGTCATCTGAGGCCAAAAACAAAAAAGAGAAGATAGAGAAATATGTTTATAGAGCCAAAGTTCATATTCTATCCAGTTTTAAGGCTCTTTTCATGCGTTCTTCACCTTTTTAATCTTTTTTTATTTTGCATATTTAAGCTTTTCTTTTAGGATTGCAACAGCTTAGACATGTGATTTAGATTTGCAAAAGTGTTTGTAGCAAGATTTGGTGCATTCTAAACCTATTTTTTATGCATAAATTCACTCCTTATTCTTATATGTTAAAAAATATGGTGACTATAATGAATTTGCTTTGTTTCATGATTCAAATTAATGACTTAGTAAATTATTGGTTAAATAATGATTAGTAAATGACATTAATATGTGTTGAATGCATTTTGGTGCATAATTGAAGGCTATCTTACTTATTTTGAATGCTTAATTCTTATCTTAACTTGATCACTTAAGATAACACTTAAGATAAAGATTAAAGATGCTTAAGGACAAGTGACAAACTACCTTAATCATTGGAACAATCAATAATTAAGTAGATTTTAATCAATACATGAACATTGGTTGATTAACCTTGATTATTTAATCTGAAAAAAGGAATTTTTTAGGTTCATCTTCTTAAACTTTAAGCCTAATTCCCAAATCTATAGGTGGACTAACCATAAGTTAGGAAAGTTAGAAAAAGACATTGACTTGACTATAACCTTGTCTTGAACTAGTGAAGTGACCCTAGACACACCTATTAATCCTTAATTTATCCATTTAGACCATTGAAAAACAATTCCTTAATCATTTAATCCCTTAAGCAATCCTTAAACTCGGTCTTAGTCTTCTTCACATAACTTGTAGCTTTAGTTAAAATTGGTAACTATAGTTTGTAATTTCATTCAATTTGGCCTCTTTGGATAGTTATGATCTAATTACCTTAGTACTTGCATAGTTGCTTCCTTATAGGATAATAATTTGGGTCTAAAATACTCTACTATATTACTTGTGATTTGTATACTTGCCGATAAGTTGGTTTTGTGATAAGAAAGTGTGGCTTAATTGCTTAATTGGATAATTAATTTGGATAAATTGGCCTTAATATAAAACCAACAAACATAGTAAGTTGCATCAAGAATTCGAATTGTTAGGTAAACTATCTTGACGAACCTATGGAGATATCAATCCTAAAATAAGAAAACAAATGTTATCCTTGAACAATCCATTATGTAAAGTCACTCAATTGAAACCTTAAACATTCAAAAATATGATTATCACTATAAGTTGTTTCAAAAAAATTTCCATAAAACATTTAATGTCAACTAGTGGTTTTTTTTTAGTATAGGTCATCAAGAAATGCATCAAATATCATAAACATGGTATGAAAAATTCACCATTTTTTCATAAACACACACCCATATAAGTAATTATCTAAATTTGATCTTGGGTGAGTTTAGAGATGATAAACTCTTGTTATCAAAAATATCAATTCCATTGGAATACCATAATTTGAATACCACAAAAATTTAAATTGATATTCCACATGCTAAATTAATATAATTCAAAGTGCAACTCAAGGATCAATGGAAAATCTATAGAGTATAACCAATAACACCATATCTACGTTGAAACCCCAATTCATAATGAAATCCCCAAATTTCAAGTGTTTAATGAAAATATTGAGTATATACATTGGTGATTTTATGCAAAAATCTTTAATTCATGCATAAAACAATTAAGTTATGATGTTGAATTGGGGTGGGGCAATTGAAAAAGAGTAAGAGAGTTTGAAATGAGATGGAAAAGTGTGAAAGAATAAAGGGAATGATTTTTTCACTTTGAAATGATTTTTTAACTCAATTTTCATTACAAAGCCCCTCTAACTCTTTCGCAATTGAAATTAATCATATTTGACACAATTAGTAACGAAGAGTGATTACAATTTCAAAGAAACATATAAAAAAGTTCACATGCAAATGTAATCAACTAAAGCATGTTAAAATACAAACCTAAATGCAAAAGTTCTAAGAATTAAAGTAAAAAGCAATCAAAATAGGAACATTAGGTTGCCTCCTAACAAGCACTTTATTATGGTCTTTTAACTAGATCATAATGTTAGAGAATCTCAGTCTTCTTTTTAGGTCTCTATCTAAAACTCGTTCTTCATTTCTGCGCCACTTTATAGCTCCCTATACCTAATATTAGATTTTTTTTCATTACTATGGCTTATTATGTAACTTCATAGCACAACATCTTGATATGCAACCCCTATATGAGGCTTAAAAGTTGTAATATCAATAAAATCAATATTGTAAAAAACTTTTTTATTTTCCTTAATGCCCTTACCCTCAATTTACTTCTCATTATTCCCGTTGAACTAAAGCTTTATCTCTCCTTCTCTTTTAATTAATTCTACACATCTTGCTCCCTTGGTTCCTCTTTGGCAATATTAGATGGTTCATCTTGCACATATTCTATAACTAATTCAACTAAGTGCCCCATTTTGACTTCAAGTTTCGACAAGAAGCTATTGACTTCTCTTCATTGGTCTTGCTGTGAGAAAAAATTTATTTAAACCCCTATAATGCCAATCTTGATTCCTGTTGATGATATTCGAATAAGGGTTGCTCAAAGTATCTACTGTTTATCTAGGAGTAATGTGATTATTCTTTCCATCTTGAGCTATAGGTATAGTCCCATTAATGTTTATAGCTCATCCATCTATCTCTCTAATCGTAGTCTGGCATCCTTTCATCTTTATACCATTGCAAGTCTTTCCATTGGTAACTTTGCCATTCCATGATGTTAACTACCTACACTTTAGAGATAAAAACATAATGTCAAGAAAAGAAATTCTAAAAAATTAAATATATAAAGAAAAATAAAGAAAAAAGATTAGACTAATAGAGATAGGGATTTCTGATATCCTTAATCAATTTCTAGGAATGAAACCAAAAATATGATTGGTCTTTTATGGACCTATAAGTTTTAATAAAATAAAATAAAAAATATCAAGCATGTTAGATCTTCCCTGAAAAACTTCTCTCTAATGTGTTTTCACTTGAAAATTTTCATGGCTTGTGCAGTGGCCATGACCTAAGGTTTAGAATTCGCTAACTTAATGCTTTTCTTCCTTCTTTTCATTCCAAAACCCATCTAACTCCTTTTAGGCATAAAATTTATCACCAAGACCCATAAAAACTTACACTTTCACCAAAATCATCTGGAGCAATATCATATTCACAATTAAACTAATTAAGTATCAAATTCACATGAAAAGTACAATCAAACCTAGCATTATAACTATAAAAATATGCATAAATTATGTATAATATAGGCACTATCATTTTTTATGGAGGTTTGAGTAAAAAAATTTATCTTAAGGATACGTAAGATTTTTTATAGATGTTCGGGTATCCAACTTTACCCTACATTGTCTCCCATTACTAATGTTGGATTTTCACTAAAACAAATCTTCTTTAGTGAAAGAGGAACCCTAAAAAAATTTTACAAAAAAGAGGTGAATAGCAATCCAAACAATATTTCTTAAAGGTGAAGAAAACTTAATACCCAAAGAATCTTATGCTTTCAAAGATAAAAAATGTGAATAATATTCATCTTGAAAGCTTAATAAGATAGAAAATGTTATCTTAAGATTAAGGAGTCATTGGTTGCATTTAGTAGCTGTAAGGAATAAAGAAAAAAAACATTGATTCTTGAAGCTGAAATTTAGTCTTTATCTATAAATCACGTTAATTAATTGACTCACATCATGGACCAGCCGACCAATAGATTCATCAAGTTTACCAATACCCTATAAAAAAGAGACTGCTCAACTTATATAAGGAAACTAATCAACCTATATGTCTACAAAAATGTTTCCAATGTTCTACATCATGCAAAATCCATCCAAAACATATTCAAATCAACTCAAATTTAATTTAAATAATTTTCAACTAGTTTAAAACATTTCGAAAAGATATTTTGAATACCAATACATCACAATTAAGCTCAAAACAATTTATATCTTGGTTTATGACAAGATGAACTCATTTTGCAAAAAATTTAACTTAAACCATTTTCAAACCATTCCAAATCACTCTAAAAATATTTCACACAGGTTTTAATAACTAATTCCAAGACTATTTCAATTTCCAAAACACTTCAATATACAAAAACATAAAAATCACCTTGGCTACAAAAAATTGTCATTCCTAATAACTTCAAACCTTTCCAAAAGTTTCTTAACCAATTCAAAACATTCTTTTCATACAAAAATCGATTCATGCAAGTGTTAAAAACTTCCCCAAATATGTTTTAGATGCCAAGACATTTCAATTAACCTCAAACATAAAATATTTCCTTTTTTGGTGATACTTCTTCATTCTAAACAAACAGACAATTTTTTAATGTTTCCAAAAAATTTTAACAAGCATATTTAAAACTAATTTTCACTTAAAAACTTGAATCAACCATTCAAACACACTTAAACTAATTCAAACAATATTTCAAATTGCTTTGGCATATTAAAAGGGTTTTTGAAAAAATAATCCACACAATTTCCTATTGAATATGAAACTTTATACTAATTTTACACTCTAAATCAATTACTTTTATGCAAATGCTTTAAACAACTTTAACTAAACTCTAAGACTCTTTATCATAATCTTATATGCAAAACAATATGCAAATGTTCACAAAAAGACTAGGCCCTTTAAGCGTTGATAACAATTAATACAGGTTTATGTACCAAAATACAATCCTAAAACTGTTCAACCTTTATCTTCATTTTTTCTTGATCATCCATTCTTCAACCTTTGATCAATTCTCGCTTAATTTCCATTTTCTTCGCTTGAATCATCACCTCTTTAGGGTTCAATATAAGCTCTTGCACAATTTACATTTATCTATCTTTCTAATTACATCAAAACTAAAACATTAGTAATAATTATATTTTTTCATCATCAAAACTAGTGATCAAAACCTCCCTTGATTCAACAATATGTCTACACGCACATCCTTTATTTTATAGATTTCACCTTAGTAGAAGATCTTAATACCAAATTGCTTATTGATAGTAAGAAACTATGATATCAACACAATCAATAAAAATATGTGTTTTTCTTTATAAGATCAATAGCTTTTCCCTTAATATCGTCTATCTCAAATGTTAGCTCCTTCTCACTTGTTATTATTTCATCCATGTCTTGATGCCTAAGCTTCATCTCTATACTAATAGGTATATTTACGCGCTCATATTCTGTAATCACTTCAAATTGGTTAGTCCTAAAAGGGGGGTGAGTTAGGTATTTAAAATTTTCTTCTAAGTTATACAACCTGAATTTACAAATTTAGTCTCAATGCAAAAGTTAAACAATAATTCTAATTCACCAAATTAACAATAAAAATAAATTAAACAATAATAGTAAATTTAATAATTTAAATTAAATGCATAAATATAAGGGAGTAAGGGAAGAGAGATATAAATAATGTATCCTAGTTTGGAGCCATTCGCTTGCTCCTGGTCTAGTCCCCAGTAAACCTCATTAAGATTTTGCTTGCACTATAACAAAATAATAAAACGTTAGTGTTACAATCCTTTTTGAAGCTCAAGGATAACCTTTCACTCTCTCTTTTCAAGATTAAAGAATAACCTATATGTTCCTTTTCTAAGGTTAAGGAATAACTTCTCAACACTCTTTTCTTTGATGATTCAAGAATGGCCCTCACATAAATACATTTACAAATTTCGTCACACAAGCACCCTTCTCACACAAACACTTTACAAAAATTGTCACTCTTGACTCACAAAGGTGTATAAAGGCTCACACCAAAACTTGTGAAAAAATCCAACTCAAATACATATAAAAATACTTTAGTTATACAAAAATACTACACAAAACTCACAATGTACTCAAAATATACTTAAGATATCTCAAACCCTTTCTAAGATTTATTTCATTACTTTGTTATGCTAGTAACTCTACCAATTACACATATTTATACCCATTTTAAGGCCTACTAGTAGTTTAAAAAATTTTGTAAAAATTAACCTTTATAAAAACTAAGTGTTTATAGTCATTTGTAATCATTGAAAAAGACTAGATGTTCCATGCTTTTGTTTCATTTTCTCCAAGTTCGATCGACCGATCTTTAAGGTTTGGTTGATCAATGTTTGTCAATCAATATCCCAAGGTCAGTCAATTGACCTGACTGTTTTGGTCATCCTCTCTACCCATATAAGCCTAATCCAATTAAATCACAATCCAATTCAAATGTTTAACCCAATCAAACACATTTTAACTTTATCTAGTCAATACCAAAAATATCATATCTTAATTTTACATAATTACACAACTTAACACATCTGAATTAATTTAATTTTCCAAATTTCCTTATCAATAATACTTCATTTCATCTTAATACATACAACAATATACTAATCAATTTTTCAATTTATATAACTTCATTTCACCCAAACATTATCCAATTCATACAATTCAAGACTTAATCATAATTTCATACAAAATACATGACTTACCTGTTAGTCATACCAATTTAATAAATTTATCAATTCATTCATCCTTTAATCACTTCACACAATTCGTACCAATCTATTCATTCATTCAACCTTAACTAACTTAATCAACACTTATATTTATGCAATATTATACATGCATTAATCCATACATCAAGAGGCTTTCCCCACAAAAAAAAAAAACAAATAACATCTCATGATTTTTCATCCTATATGCACATACTAAATATGAATGCAACATGCATGTTATGAATCTTTTAACCTATGGTAAGCCAAAAGAAAAGACTTATACTAACTTAGAACATCCTATGAAATTCTTCTCTTTAACTTGATCTTCTTTATTCAATTTTCAAGGTTAACTTCAATGATTCTCTTCTATCTTGGTCTTTATACACTTCAATATACTTCAACATAAATACAATTCAATAATGCTCCACAACCAATCATTTCAAATCACTTTCTTCATCAACCTATCTTAAACACAACAAACTCCACAAACTCATTAGTAACAAAATTTTGTCATCATCAAATCAAAGGTAGAACCAAACCTTGGTTCAAAAAAATATTTTCCTAATCTACTAATTTATGAATAGGTGATTCTATACATTCTTTTCAAGCCTTGTTCTTATAGATGAAATCCATTATTAGAATTTCAAAGCTTTATTCCTCTTTTTGTTTCTGTTGATAGCAATCTTGTGAATGCTACTGTTAGGGGTCAAATTGATAGTATTTTCAATTGTTATTTCATGTAAATTTGCCATTATGTTAGATGTTTAATTATTTAATTATTATTTGGAAATGTTTAATTTTTAAGTTGATGTGAAAAATGGAAGAATTGCGATAAACGATGCAAGTATGTCAAATTTTAGACTATCAATAGTGGTCTAGCCAACCCACAATAAAGTCCCTAGCAACCCATGTTAAAGGATGCAACAACAGTTTATTAATGATGCTTAGTTATTCTTCAACGATGTCATCATTCTTTAGGGCTTAACCACCATTATAGGTGGCAGGCACGTTTTTAATCAAGAAATTAAACAATTACTACTGTTGCTTTCCTTTACTATGCAACAACTCTCTCCTATAACTATAGGACATCTCTAGGCTTCAAAATTAAATATATTTGGGTAGAAAAAACCATTGTTTCCTTAGTTTTTCATATCATAGTTAGGTTAGGTAGGTTTTCTTATACTTTCTTAGTTTTTCATAGAATAGTCAATCTAGGTAGGTTTTCTTATATTTTTGGTCAATTGCAGACCACCAAGTAATAAATTTATCTAACTTAACAAACTATGTAGTAGGGTAAGTCAGGGTTGATTCTACCAGGAGCTATGAGGAGTTTATAACTATTCCCAATATTACACTAAAAGAAAATAAAACCCTATTGAATGAAGGAATGAGAAAAGATAATTAACAAAAACAAAATAAATAAGTACGACCACAAAGAAAAAGATAAGAAACAAATAACAAATGAAAATAGTTGGGTAGAAGATATCTTTAGGATTCAAGACTTATAATTGATCATAGATGATCCTCCTCCTTATATCAAACTGTCATCTCTTCCTGTCATAACTTCTTTTCCTCTTCCTTTCTTGCTTTTGTGCTTTCCTATAGTTCTCCACTCCTTGATGTAATAGTGCACACCTCCTCCTTTCTTTCTCCCTCTAGTTGGCTAAGCATGCTTAAAGATACTTGGGCTTTTATGCTCCCTATCACTATACCAACAGGCTCACTTGATCTTCCAAATTCTTCAAGCTACTCCTCATTTCTTGTTGAAATTTAAGAGTACTCGTCACCAAGATTTAGATGATATCCTCTAAGGACATGGCTAGAAAGTGTGGCTGGTCTTAAGAATTGAACCTATACTATTGGTCCTACAATATAGCACATGTACAAGTACAATAACTAAAAAATAAACAAACGCCACATACCTTAGCTTGTTCTTCATCCATCGGTATTTGCGGAGCCAAGGATGTGAAATTTGTCACTTAATGATCTAACCTACAAGTAGCAAGAAATAAAAAGCCATTATCAAAATAAGGATAGTAAGAAAAATTAGAATGAAAAGTGTACTAATAATGATCCATATGCTGAAAGATTGCAAAATTAGAAAAAACTGCAAAACTAAAACAAAAAGACGAGATGACCATAAATAAAAAAACCAAAAATAAATACAATACAATAAATAGCTAAAACATAAACGTTAGCTCCTTGGTAATGCACCAAAAATTCGGTACATTTTTCATGAACCATCAAATAATAAATTTACCTAACTAACTATACAATGGGGAAGGTCAAGGTCAATCCCACAAGGAGTTAGGTGGAGTTTACAACTATTTTTAATGTTTCACTAAAATAAAATAAAAAGAAAATAATAACCCTTTGATAAGAAACAAATAACAAATAAGAGCAGCTAAACAGAAGATATCTCCGAGATTTAAAACTTATAATTGATCATAGAAATATATAGATTGCCATTAGTCTAAGATGCTAACCTATAGACATAAACAAGCTCTTGCATTCTTAGTTCCTCTGATCTTAGACTGGACTCTGAGTGTCCAAAAACTCCATCTCCAAATACACATTTGCTCCATTTTTGCTTTTAACTTTTCCCTTTTAACCATAACTTATATCTTAAGGACCAAACCTATATGTAAGCTAGAAAAAATGCAATTTAGGCATTCAAGCATGAAAATGGGGTTAAATTCACATTGAAATCCATTTAAAAACCTAAGATAATTCAACCCTATCATGGAGTTTCAAAGTTGTTTTGTAGATTCCAACAATGAATACATGTGATTTAAAGCTAGACCGCCATCTGGGGATGCAATTTGGTGACATCTAAACTCTTAATTTTATGTATTATTGTTTTTATCTTGAATTAATCAAAGTTATGTCTGTTGTATGATATATTTCATATTCTTTGATTAATATGTGTGTTTAATATGATTTCAATTAAGGTCAAGTTGTTTAATGAGTTCATTGATGTCTTACAAATTATTTGTGGTCTAATCTTTGTTTATTTAAAATCTTGATGCTTATCTTCACTTGATTAGTTAAGATAATGACATTAGATAGCATTGGATTCAATAAATCTACCTAGTTTATTGAAAAATTCAATAAATAATGTGGTTTAAATTAGTGTATGACTAAACTTTGATTAATCATAAGGGTGCTAGTTCTGAAATAGGAAATTTTAGGACTATACTTCTTGATCTTTAGGCCTATTACCTAAGTTTAACAAATGACCAAACTTCAAGATAGGATTAATAAGGCTAAGGCATTAATTTAACAATAGTTGTGTCTTGATTTCATGAAGATACCCTAGATTAAGTATCACAAACATTATAAAATCAATTAAATCATTAATAACCTAAACCTTAACTAAATAATTGTAATTAGATAAAAAAACAACCTTGAACTCCTTTACAATGATTGAAGCTTTCTAGGATAGTTTTGTAGTCTTTAAATTTCATAATTCACCATTTTACATTATCTAAGTAATTGTAATCTGAGTGACTTAGTACATACATTACATCCTTATGGGATCAACATCCAAACTCCTTTAGTTCATTATATTACTTTTTGACTGATGCACTTACTGTAAAGTTGGTCTTGAATTAATTAAGAAATTGTATGGTGAAAAATAGATTTATTTAAGCCTATTTAGTATAAAACTGATCAACAACAGTAACATGAAATAAGTTGAATTAATTCAAAAGTAATATGGAAGATGCACCCAACTAAAAATGTAGGTGTTGCTCTAATGATCCTTATAAGCCATCCAACTTTCTCTCCATCCATCGATTGAAGCTACATGGTCATCGTGCACTAGTAATTTAGATAATCTTGTATATCCATTTTGTCAACTACATGTGATCACAGAAAGATAACCATTATTATAAACTAAAACTCTAATAAAATAAAATAAAATAGCAAAGAAAATAAATGTTGCGTTGGTTAGGTGACTTTAAAAATTGAAGGGTGTTCGAAATGATTTTTACTTTTAAACCAACGTACTTTTTAGGCAAGTGCACCTATCGCAAAAGTAATAAAGTG
>JAOXYD010206839.1:0-20947 GCA_028565735.1 Pinacopodium congolense
ACCTTCTTGTAATTTATGCCCATTTACTTGATTTTAAAGCATAACCAAACTTTAAACAAGATTAAATGGAGAAAAAGAAGAGTCTTAACCATAGCTCTGTTTTGATTTCGTGAAGAACTTTAATCAAACATTAAATCTGTTTTTAAACTTAAATAAATCATCAAACATCTAATCCATAGCTTATTTAAACATTTGATAATTTTCAGAAATTTTCAAAAGCAATTGAAAACCATTTTCAAAGTGTTTAAGCCAAAGTTCTCAATTTTAAGCTTTTTCCAATTTTCAATCAATTTCTTTAGATTTTCCTAAATAATTGTAATCCAATGAACTTGGTAATTAAGCAACATATTCCCCGTGGGATCGACACTCGGAGTTTTAAATTTTACTCCCCTTTATTACTTTTGCGTTAGGTGCACTTGCCTATAAAGTCCGTTGGTTTTAAAGTAAAATCATTTAAGAACATCTGTCAATTTTAAAGTCACCTAACTAACGCAACAAAGAACATGTGAGGAGCCCGCATATCAAATTTGATATCTAAATGAGATCTGTAGATAAAGATATAACAAAAATACCAAGTAGAACTCAAAGTTGGATAAGCTGATGTGGTGGGTTCAAGTTTTGTTTTACGATATTTTAGACTAAGGAGTCAAGAAAAGAACCTTAACAGCCACCATTATATCCTTAAGGAACATCCAAGATAAAATTATAGGGTTTTGAGAAGATAAAAACTTTAAGAGGCTTAAGAACAAGGAGGAGAATCAAGATTCAATAAGTGTTATCCATATTTCTAATAATAGGGTTATCATTATCATCATTAGTTTTCTTTTCTCTTTTAATGCTTAATCTGAATATTGGTTTTTTTAATATTAGTATGGATTACTAATTCTAGTTTAGGGATTTTTCTTGAATTGCCTATCTAAATTTTACCTTATTTATTTAATGCATGGTTGTTTCTGATAATTTTTAAGCTTATAATCATTTGAATTAAACATTTCTTTTGGTTTATTTAAGTTCGGGTACATAGCACGAGTTGGTTTCTTAAAAAATCCACAATTAACTAATTAATAGGTTATTAAAGAGAGATCTTAATTACGTATTTCTTGTCCCTTATATTGCTTTAAATCCAATTGCTTTGTTTAAGAGTAATGTTGTGAACAGAGAGGTTACAATTTAGCTTTTAAGTATTTCAATTTGGATTAATTAGCTAGATCTCGAGAGAGGGAAATCAACTATTAGATATCTAGGATGAAACACAGCTAAATAAATAACGTAAAAAGAAGATAAACAAGGATCTAAAAACTCTTAAGTCTCCCTTACTGAGTATATTCTTTATTTTGCTTTCTTCTTCGATTCAATTCATTCATGTTTCATTAGTTTAGTTTAATTTTTAGTTTATATAAATGTAGTTTACCTTAATCAATGTGCAATTCCGATTGTTAGGTGTCTAGAATCAATCATCGTATGATTTATATTAGTTATGCTATAAATTACAACATGTATACTTATAGTGTAGTTAAATCTAACAAATAAGTTTTTGGTGCCATTACCGGAGAATGTTATTTTAGTACCTTATTCATTTTGGATTGTATATGCTTGAACATAAGAGTGAGTAGGAGCTCAAACAAGCTAAAAGACACTGAAATTTTATACATGACTAAGCACGAGAAGAGAAATTAAAAAAGTGAAGCGCTATGAATTTGTGTGATTGTTAATTCATTTTTTTAAAATGAATTTATTTGATTATTGTCTTTTAGGACTTCGAGATGCTAATAAATCTAACACAAGCTTGGTTTTATATCTTATGATTGTATGATTGTTAGATGGAACCAACGTATATCCCCTTTATTCAAAGTCTTCAAGTCAAATGGAATGGAGTAAATTCTCTTAAGCCATGTCTACATGTGGACTTCAATTTTTAGTGGAGTTTTGTTCTCTTTCTATATTTTACAGTTCACGTACATTATTTGTTTTGATCCTCCTAATTGTAGACAATTTGGGCTTAAATAAGAGTGGGGGGATTCGTGGAGGGGAAGATGAACTTAAGCATGATTTTTCATATCACTTATTTTCAGACTTGAATCATTATGAGTCCAATAGGAATGACACAAATATCTCATCTTTTAATGATTGAGATTAGTAGTTGATTGTTAATTATGGTAATTTAATTCGATCGATGTGTTTGATTTTGTGAGCATTAAGCAATTCTTGAATGATTTCTGTCCTAATTTTTTTTATTTTATTTTGTGTGATTGCATGTGTTTCGGGTGACCTTGATCCATAATATCAAGTTTTTAATGTCATTTTTTATAGCTTATTAGGTGAATTTAAAATAATTTATAGTTTAATGAATGAAAAGTTTATATACGCTTAAATAAAGTAATCAAAAAGAGTCACCCCGCTGGCTTTGGGATGATAAAAATGTTGAAGTTCATTAGTTGAACTAGTAGCCATTTGCGATTGTAAACTAGCTAAGTAACCAGGGTGTTCACAACAAAGTTTTCACTTCCAGGTCAAAAGGTTGGATGACATTGCAAACAAGCCAAAAATGGTTACTTAATTGCATCAAAAGACACGGTGAACACTTAAAACTTTGCTCCAATTTAAAACTTAAGTTATTCTTTATGGATATTACTATATGCTTGAAAATGTTTCCATGACAATCAAAATAAAATAGATGCTTGACATTATACATTGAAGGTTACCTATTTACTAATAATGTGATTGTGTGTGATAAAAAATTTTATTTCATGAAAGAATTGTGGTACGTAAGCTAAATCGAAAGCATTGATTAATATTTGTATTTAGTCAACTAACGTTCAACTTTTGATCAATTTTTTTTTGAGTTGATGTTTAGTTCATTGCTTTCAATTACACATCTACTAAGATTATTTTCGTAATGATTAGTTTATAATTGATGGACAAATTCATGTGATTTGAGTGCATATTTTATTTATTCTTGAATAAGGTGTTGCTTATGTTTCTTCGGATGACTTTTTATGTTGTATAGGACTTTTCTAAGCATTTTAATGCACCTTTGATGTTAGAAGAGATATGGAAATAAATTTATGAGTTAACGCTTCAAGTTAGGAGGCTCAACAACAAATATCAA
This sequence comes from Pinacopodium congolense, assembly GCA_028565735.1. NCBI lineage: Eukaryota > Viridiplantae > Streptophyta > Magnoliopsida > Malpighiales > Erythroxylaceae > Pinacopodium > Pinacopodium congolense. Next base: position 3,110 of record JAOXYD010206839.1, read on the forward strand.
AGCTATTTGGGGAGCCATCAAGAGTACACAAAGGTAAGGTCAAAACATACTAAGCTGAACCCTATATTTAGTATAGCTGACTTTTTGAAGGCATTAGGTACCTAGCTGAAAATTTTGAGGCACTAGAATAGCATCTGAGGAGCCCATATATCAAATTTCATGGATAAAGGAGGAGCCCATATAATAAATAAGCAGTACTCAAAGCTAGAACAGTTGATGTTGTGGGACGACATGTAGTAATGTGTTGAAGACATGTGTTATGATATTTTGAACTAAAGAGTTATGAAAAGAAACCTAGCAGCCACCATGTTAACCCTAGGGAACATCTAAGACAAAAATAGAGGGATTTAGGAAGAGAAAAACTTGAAGAGACTCAAGAACAAAAAGGAGAATTATGATTTAACTAGTGTTGTCAAGATTTCCAATAAGAGGGTGGTACAACCAAAACTAATCAACACAAATCCCCAATTTCTTAAGCTTTAAGAATCTAGAATTTACAGTTGAGAGAGAATAGTTAGAAGGTAGAAGAAACTTTAAATAGAATTTTTGTTATAGAGGTTATTGGAAACATTGAAAACTGATAAGCTTGTTATCTTTCTCCTTTTACAATTACTATTATATGTAGTTGTTTTTCTATTCTTAAATCTCCTTGCTCAACGAATCATTACATTTTTTTTCAACCCTTCTCAACCCTTTGCTTTGATAATATTTCCTGCTCCTATTTAGCTTCTTCTAATTTTTGTTTGCTCTACATCACTTTCATTCATATCAAAGTTGGCCTCTAGAAAACGTTGACTATATAGTTTGTGCATGGATATCACTATTGTAGGACTGAAAAAATATTTCCAATAAACATTAGTAGGATAATCATACCATTGAATTAGAAGTTGCATAACATGGTGACTTTGTCTCTTAACTAGCTTTCTGTCTGACATGGCTATAGGAAATCTGGTAACATCACGAAGAGAAGAAGGTGAATTAGAATGGATATGTGTAATGTTAGCGACGTGCCACTTCAACTAAAAAACATAAATGATGTTGAGAATTTTGGAATAATTTGGGAGAGCCAACCTTTAAGCCACAGGTCAAACCCGCTGAAGAACTTAGAAGAGACCAAAATAAAGAGACAAAAGCTTCTTATTAAAATGATCATAGACTAATACTTGACGATAAGGTTAGAGCTTGACATAAACCCAGTCTCCAATGGCAAACTCCTTCTTAATTATATGATGAGTTACCATCAATTTTATCATATTTTGATAACATCCATTATGAAATTGAATATAACATCTTCTTTATCTTTTAAGGACTGATCCACCTGTAACTCTCTAGAATCTCAAGATGAGTATGGGGTGTGAATCATTGGTGGAAGATGATGACAGGCGTCAAAAGGGGCGCTGTCAATAGTATAATGAAATGTGGTATTGTACCATCATTCCACTAGGGATATCCAATGACTCCAAGACTGAGAACAATCTCCCACCGTGCACTGAAGTTATGTCTCTACTCTCCTTTTCAAAACCTCTATTTGACCATCTGACTGAGGATGGCAAGCAGAAGAAAAAGCTAAAAAAACCCTTGCAACTTCAAAAATTGTTGTTGGAACTTACTTAAAAATCAATGACTTGTATCACTCATATAGTTAAAGGCATATTGTGTATCTTGTAGACATGATCAACAAATAAAGAAGCCACTTTTTCTGTCTTGTAGAAATGTGTTAGGGGAATAAAAAGGGTGTACTTAGTAAAACAATCAATAACAAAAAAATTTATTCTATAGTTATTAGACTTAGGCAAGCTTTCAATAAAGTTGAGGCTAGCATCAGTCTAGGCTTACTTTGAAATAGGTAAAGGGAGCATTAACCTAGGAGTTGCGGTGGCTTCATATTTTATACGTTAACAAATATTACATTACTAAATATACTCATAAACATCTACATGCATCTTTTTTCTAGTAGAAATATAAGGCTCAAATACTTATATATGACCAAAAAACCGTAATAAACACCAGTAGAAGAATTGTGAAGTAAAGATATAATATTGTCATGCAATGGAATAACAAACCCAACCACCAAGTTTCCTTTGAAACATAACAAACTACCGATCCATGTATAAAAGAAACACAACACAACCCTTTATTTAAATTTTGGAATAAGAATATATAAGAGTAAGTTAGTTTTCCAACTCTAAATCTTTTGAAGTAATGAAGTCTGAATTTAGGATTTTAACATGGAGTATAACTCTCCACTTTCAGCTCTAGACAACCCATCAACCACCTTATTCTCAAAACCTCTTCTATATCTAATTTAATGTAGAAACCCAAAACTTATATATCCAAGTTTGTTGAAACAATGTGGTGATCTATTATTCTAAAAGATAGTGGAGACTCTTTGGGTCTGTTTGAACTACAAGCCTTCTATAAGTAAGATAATGAGACCATAGTTTAATGGCCATAAAAACTTACTTACATATGCCAATAGGTAGCCCTCCTACATTAGTATTATCTTTAAACTATTGCTGTAAACGTTTGCCTCCACAATAAAACTTTTATCAATATCTGAAAGAGGTAATACAGGAGTAGATGCTAAGGCCATCATCAATGTTTCGAAAGCATGTTCAGTGTGCTCTTGCTAGAAAAATGCATCTTTCTTTAACAAGGAATTTGGAGGCTTCCTGAACTGACCAAACCCCTTGATTTAATGCTTGCAATAAATGAGCCAACTCTAAAAATTCCCTTAATTGCCTTAAAGTATTAGGAACAAACCACTACATAATGGCTTGAATTTTGTTTGTATTAATAAAAACTCCTTGTGTTGAAATGACATGCCCTAAATGCTCTACTTTTGCAGCCCTAAATGAACACTTAGATGCCTTAAAAAATAACTAATAGTCTTTTAACACATGCAAAACTTATTGAAGATGACTTAAATGCAACTCCTATAATAAACTACAAATTAATGTATCATGAAAAATATTAACACAAATTGACTCAAAATTTGAAATGTAGCTAGTGTATTGGTTAAGCCAAATGGATTAACTAAGAATTCATAATGGCTGTCCTCAGCTCTAAATGCCCTCTTATGCACCTTCATACATCCGAATTTGATGGTAACCAGCCTATAAATCTCATTTTAAAAAAGTTAATCCCCCTAGCTACATCAACTCCACTATCAAGGTAATATGGTACTTGTATTTAAAAGTACATTTGTTAAGAGCCATGTAGTCTATACATAATCTCCAAGACCCATCTTTCTTTTTAAGTAACACATCAGGTGAAGAAAATGGGCTGACCTTTTCTTGAATAATTCCTTCCTTAACATGCCAGAAACTAACTATCTAATGGCGCTTTCTTGAACTCCAACGTATCTATAGGGTCTAAGGTTTCCTGCCTCAATTTCTTCCTTCAGTTGTATTCGATAATTATATCTTGTTTTTGGTAGAACATCAATAGGTTCTATAAAAACCTCAACATACTAGTGCAATAATTTCTGGAAGGAATGGTATGACACTTTCCTGAATAATGCATGCTTTAACATGTCAGCAAATAACTATCCAATGCCCCTTTTCTAAACTCTAGCGTACCCATAGGGTCTAAAGTTTTCTACCTCAGCTTCCTCCCTAAGTGGTGTTCGATAATCATATATTCGTTTTTGTTGCATTCTTGTAGATCTAAAACAATCTCAGCATATTGATGCCATAATTTCTGTAAGGAATGCTAACTCTATGTTGCCCTACACTTGTGTTCTACTGTTATCTCCAACATTTATAGATGACAAGGCACTAATGTACTCCATTTGCATTGTTTCCATTGCTGAAAAACTACAAAATTACGTACAAAGCCCTGGTGTTTATGATTATGATCCATGAATAACCATTTGGTTTTCTTATCATGGTTAGATTGCAACTTAACCTGCTTCCCTTTCCATTAGAACACCATTGCCCCTTCTTTAAAATTGTAGATAACTTCATTTAATGTAGCCCACCACTACACCCTAAGCACCAAATCCATGCCTCCAATTTTAACCACCAATTCCTTTTACAAAAACTATTTTCCATTTACAATGCACACTAAATTCCTATATCTTTCGTCTAAACCATATAGCCATTCTACCATCCACAGTAATCATTATAGGTGGTATTTTTTTCGAATGAGCTACATATTTTATAAAAAGAGAATTATCAATAAATTTTTAGAGCTCCATCTACCAATGAGAACATGTACTGACTTTCCTTTAAAAACGCCCTTCAACTTCATTTGTTTATAAGAGACAATGGCAATATCTATAATGGCATACATAGAAATGGTAGGCAATTATTCAACCAAAGCTACTTCACCCTCTTTTTCATCTTCTTGGTCTTCTTGAACCATATGCATATGTAGTTGCCCTGATGTAAACCTTTCATCACACCAAAAAGCACATCTCTTTTTGCCTTTCATTCCTCCAATTTCTTACTAGTACTAGCCTTCGACCCTTTGGTATAAACATGTGCCACTTGAGGTTTTGGAAGTAAGTGTAACATTCCTTTTGGTAATAACTCTAACTCTAATTTTCCTAGAGAAAAACATTTTTGCTGACCTTTATGAACTATAATATTCTATTGGCACACTAATTCTTGATTCTTTGTTATCTCATACATCTATTTGAGGTTTATAAGATTGAACATCTTGATAGGGTATTTGATTTTAGGATAAAATCCCTTTAAAAATAGGCTGACCAAAAAATTTTGTAATAATCATCAATCAATGGGATATAAAATCAAACCTATTACAGTAATCTTTCACTGTGGATGTTTGCATTAGCGCTTCTAATTCACATACATGATCATCAAACAAAAATTTTCAAAATTGTTCTTCTAAAGCCACCAGATTCTCCCCCTAACTGATAGGCTCGATCATCATTTTGTTTTTAGTGTATAATTGATGCCATGATAGCACCTCTCCAACCAAGTGCATAGACACACTACCCACCTTTAATTCTGAAGGAGTCTTTTATCAAATGAAAAGCTATTCTAATTTGCAAATCTAACCCTTTTAACCCTCTCTATCAAAGGCATGGAACCCAATCTTACTAAATATAGTTGATATTATATATGCATTGCTTCTGGAGTTCTCGTTACATCGAGACTCTAGCACCTTTTGATCTTCCTTATAACTCCGATGAAGCTGCCTTATCTCAAAATGTAGCAACATGGTCATTTCCATCATTTGATAAATTGACATTGCATTCTTTGTATCAACTATTTGAATTTGATTCTTCAAAATGCCTTCTATTCACTTCCAATCTTGGAACCTTATTCCAGTTACCTTCTTTAATCATCGAGAATTGAGTGCTTTCATATAAATTTTTTACAACTAAAACTAATCAAAACAAAATCATAATTTCTTAAGGTTCAAGAATTCGAAATTTACAATAGAGATAGAGTAGATATAAGAGAGAAGAAACTTTTATCAGAATTGTGGTTGTGGATGTCATTGGATACATTGACAACTAATAAGCCATTGATCTTTCCCCTTTCACAATTACTATAATATGTAGCCATTTTTTTATTCATAAATCTCCTTACTCAATGATATCATTTAATTTCTAGAACCTACTTAGCTTCTTCCAACTTCTGGTTACTCTACATCACTTTCATTTGTATTAGACGACAATCATCATCATCACTAATTCTCTTTTTTCTTTTAGTTCCTTTTTGTTGTTTCATCAAAATAGTGTTTGCCTGAATATGATTATGGGTTGCTAAATCTAGTTTAGGGATTGTTTTTGAATATTTTATTCAATTTTTACCATATTGATTTAATGAATGGTTGTGTGTGTTAATTGTTAAACTTATTATAACTTCAAATTGAACGATTGTTTTGATTTATCCTAGTTAGATTGCTCAATGAGATTTGGTAGCTTATTAGACCTGTAAGTAATTTATTAATAGGTGTTTTAAGAGAGATCTTAATTACTTGTTAATTTTTCCTAGAATTTCTTTAAATTTAATTGCATTGTTTAGTGATAAGTGTGCTTTAGGGTTATATTTCTAGGTTATTTTTAGGTGTTTTAAGTGATTCTTTGTGTGCTTTAGCTTTAGGTCATTTCATCTTTTGCATCTTTGCATGATATTTCGAGTGTTTAAGTGTTTTTCTATTTTTATTGTTTGAGGGGGGATTTTGAGCTTATTTGAGGGAAATTTTGATCCACTTTGATTATTGGTTTTGCAGGTAACACGATTATAATTTTAGTAGTGGTGTAGAAAAATTGGTTAGGTATTTAGGAAGACATGTAGAACTTAGATAGCCATGAACGTTGGAGGGGAGCAAGGTAAACATGTTAGGAGTTTTCAATTCAAATTTCAAGTCAATCAGACTTTCTAAGGAGATACGACTAGAAGAGTTGAGGATGTAAAAAGCTGGAAGATATTAGAAACTTAGTATCAAATGTGGTATAGCTGACTTGAATGAGGCATTAGGTATGATTTTGTGCATTAGATGGCTATGAAATTTGGAGATGAGCAAGAGAACAATGTTAGGAGGTTTCAATTCAGATTTCAAGTCTTTTGGAGGTCCAAAAAAGAAGTTATGACCAAAATACTGAAGAGTGTCAGAAGCGGGAAAAGTTTGGTGTACCGTGGATGACAACCCTCTGTCACGATCGTGACTGATCGTGATGGTGGCAGCGGAGCTAACTCCTGTACAAGAAAACGTAGGATTTTAGGTGCTAGAACCTTGTTTTTGTCATAGATAACTATTCTAAACCTTAGGGGGCCTTTAACATTGAGAAGACAATAACCAAAAAGAGGCAAGGAAAGGGTTTTTAGTGGCTACCCAAAGGAGGCAACTCAATCAACCTTGGAAATCATCAAGAAACATTAACACCGAGACTTTCCAACATTCTAGAAGTGAAGAGAAAAGATTAAAGGCCTAATCTATTTTATTCTTCTCCCTCTTTACTACTTGTCTGTCTGGGAAACATGTTTATTGATAGATTTATTGTGGTTATGAGTAGATAAACACTTTCTAGGTGTTGTTCTTGATCAATTTTGTGGAACTCTTGCTTTTTGATTCAATAAATGAATCTTTGTAGTATGTATTGGGCTCAAACCTTAGAACAGTACAAGAGGGTGAGTTGGGTATTGTGTTGGGTAGTACAAAGAGAGTTCATTTCCAATAGACCTATACATATTCAGGTTTTTACAAGTAGTTAAAGAGAGATCATGGCTATTTGTTGAAATTACCTATAAGATTGCTTAATATCTAGTTGAATTGTTAGGAAAAGTTAGTAAGTCTAGAGATGGCATAACTAGTCCTAATCTATTTGGCTAGGGGTAGTTAATTACACCTTGAAAGAGGGTAATTAAGCATTAAAAATTCTTAGGTAGAACAAAATTAGATCATTAAGTAAAAAGGGAATAAAAATAGGGATAAAACAACTCCCAATCTTATGCTTGGTTTTCAAATTTCTACACTTCATCTCAATTAGATGTTATTATTAGTTTAATTTAATTTAATTTAATTCATAATTTATTAATAACTGAAATTGTTTCCTTAAACAAATTAAACCAAAGTTTAGTGGTAACTAAACTCAATCCTTATGGGATTAATATCTGTTCTTTAATATAAGTTATGACCCGTATACTTGCAACTTTGAGCATGAAACTAGTAGTTTGTTTTACAATCAACAAGTTTTTTATGCCTTTTTCGGGGATTATTTATTTATGATCTTATTTAGTTTGGGTTACTTTGATTTAAAAGTTTTTGATACTTTTTCTTGTGTATTTACAGGTGCATGAACACAAGGAGTATGAGATGGCTCAACGAGTTTAGTGACACAAGGATTAAAGGAATAAAAGGGTATGATTCCGTTTGATATGGTGATAGCTCTTTCAAGCGCAACTTTTAGTGCTTACCAAGCAATTAAGCAAATTACAGTATACATAATCCTTTTTTATTAAAACTATGTATTTTTTATGTGAATTATATGGGAAGGAAAACCATGACACAATTGATTTCTTTTTTGTGGAGAAATAGGGATTTGAGCAAGCAAACTACATGGGGTCGCAATTAAGAGGTATCAACCCTTATTCTAATGCTTATACTTCGGGTTGCAAACCTACCCAAATGTTTTATGAAATACTAATAATGTAGGTGGCCAAGTGAGATAACAAGAACCTCCTGGATTTCAATAAGATTGCCTTGTAGCTTTGGAGAGTGAGATGGAGAAGATGATGGACAGGATGATGGATAAGATGATGGGTGTGTTGAGCTTGAAGTTAGCAAGCTAAGATGATAATTAGAAGGGGATGGAGGCGAATCAGAAGCAGATGGAGGCCAAGTTTTATCAAATCACCAAGAATAATGCCTCATCCATCCATAACTTGGTGGTACAAGTAAGTCAACTCACTAATGCTTTGTCTTTTAGAAATGTAGGTAGCTTATCGAGTAATACCGAAGCCAATTCAAAGGAATAACTCAAGGCTATTACACTTATAAATGACAAGTAACTAGAGGAGCCAAATGTGCAAAAGGAGATCCAAGAATAAGAGAACAACAAGGAGCAAGTAGAAGAGAAAGTAGAGGAGAAAGAGAAGAAGCAAGGGGAAGAGCTGTAAGGTGCTAACTTAGAGAACGAGTTGTGGCCAAGTAATCTAAAGATTGAAGGTGTAAAGCAGGATGACACCACTACAGAGACCAGCTTAGGAGAAGGGCAATGATAAAAAAAGTGAGTGGACATTAGAGTTTAACAATGAAGCAGTTCGATTTCAATCTCTAGAAGCTTAGAAGCATCATGTTGATTGGAAGCCTAAATCTAGTGAAGTCACTCTAGGCTCATCATAGAGTTTGAACATGCTTACTATGGCGCTCAAACATCCATTTGACAATGGATAATGTTGGTATGATAAGGGTCAAGCTAATAGCCGTCAATTAGGATATTTGTTTTTAATTTTTTTGTCTTTGTGTTTAGTGTAGTTTTGCTTTGCTTTTATTGTATTTAATTTTTTTTTTGGTTTATTAGATCTTAGCTTGTTTCCCTTTTGATCTCTTGATGTTTAGCTACCTTTATGATTGCTGAAAGGTTTGTAATGGATTATAGCTTGATGGAGAACCAAAGGAAGAGAAGAAAAAGGTTTTCTTTACCATGGAATCAAAGAAGGAATTTGCCATCCCTGCTAAGAAGGAATTTACAGTTTCTATAATTTTTGTATTCCTGAAACAAGATGTAATTCAAATAGATGTTACAGAACTTGTTATAGATGAATGCTCAATTATATGGCTTGCCTGATGAAGATCCGAATGCTCACCTGGTTAACTTGTTAGAAATATGTGGCACCTTCAGATATAATGACTCATTAAAAAATTCCATCAAAATGAGGTATTCCCTTTTACTTTGAAGGATTGAGTGAAGGCTTCGTTAAGTTCTTAAAATCTAGAGTAATGATGAGTCATTATATAAGGCTTAGAAAAGGTTAAAGGAGTTGTAAAGAAGTTGCCTTGACCATAATATACCCAAGGAATTTATTCCGCAAGTATAATGGATTTATTGTATAATCAGTGGTATAATAGATGTGGCTACCAAATGCTCTCTAATGTGAAAGGCGATAGATGCAGCTCATGACCTGCTAGAGGAGATGGTAACTAACTACTATTTGTGGACTGCATAAAGGAGTAAACAACATCCTCTAAAGGAGCAGAAGGGTGTTATTGCCTTAGATTAAGGTGAGAAAGAAGTGACTTAGAGCAAGGTTGAAGTTTATTCCAAGTAAACTCAAGTTTTGGTGGAATGGACCATTTTTAGTCACTCTAAATTACATGCATGATGCTCTTGGGTTGAAAGATTCTGAGGGAAAGGTTCTCAAGGCAATTAGGCATCATAAAAAGCTATAGCTTAGAGGATTTCGACCAAAAGAAAGGAGTGTATTCTCTTTCCCTTCTCTTATTTCTTAACACTAAAACTAACTATTGGTCAAACTAATGACTTTAACTTTGGCATGTTTTGTTTATAGTTAGTTTACTTTCTGAATCATCTGGTGTGCGCTTAATTCAAGTTTTAATTATGGTTTGCAATAAGATTTATTAAAGTTAATTAGTTGTTGATGGTTTTTTGTTGCATGTGGGTATGGTCACTTAGAACAAAATGCCAAAAAACTAAAAAAATTTAAGAAAAAAAGGAAGAAAAGTTATAAAAAAAACCAAAAACTGAAAATAGTTTGCCATAGCGAGGACTTGTTAGAGCAACAAGAAGCATATGCTTCTTGTAGCTAGTGATCGCGATCTTGGCCAAGTAGTTAAAATGATTTATTTATTTATTTTTATATTTTATATTATGCTATTTTATGTTATTTTATTTATCTTTGTTTATTTTATTTGTGTTCTTGTTTTATTATTATTATTATTATCATTTTGATTTTTAAATTTTTTCCCTCAAACCCTAAGTTGTTTCCAGCCTCCCCTCTTCAAGTGCTACCTATACTCTCCTCTCCTCTCTATTCTTTTTTGTTTTTCATATTTTATGCAGTTATTTATGATTTTTTAAGTTTGTGTGATTGTTATTGCTTTTTGTTTTGGTCTTTATGTTATTTGAATGCTGTCTTTTAGGACTTCTAGATGTTAATAAATCGAAAACAAGCTTGGGTTTATATCTCATGATTGTAGTTTTGGTGGTTGGAATCAATGTATATCCCCTTTCTCTAAAGTCTTCAAGTCATATGGAATGGAATAAATTCTTTCAAGCCATGCCTACATAAGGACTTCAATTTTTATGGGAGTTTTTATCTCTTTCCCTCCTTCCCACTTCACTTACATTATTTATTTTTACCCTCCAAATTGAGGACAACTTGGGTTTAAGTGTTGGGAGTGAGGGGAAATGAACGTGAGCACGGTTTTTCACATCACTTATTTTCACAAACCAATTGTTATGAGTCCAGTAGAAATGACTTAAATATCTCATCTTCGAATGATTGAGATAAGGATTTGATTGTTAGTTATGGTTTTTTAATTCAATCGTTGTTTTAATTTTTTGAGAATTAAAAAAATCTTGAATGATTTCTAACCAATTTTTTTTCCTTCATTTTTTGTGATCGCAAGTTTCTCTATGACTTTAGTGTATAATGTTAGGGGTCAAACTGATATAGTTTTAATGGTTAATTTGTTGAATTATAATCCCTAATTAAGTGCTTAATTGTTAAATTGATGTCTTATTACATTTAATTTGTATGATGGAGCTTAATGATGAATATTGAAGCAAAATCATGAAGAAATCCTCTTAGTTCTGACCATTAACAACCCCCTACCAGGGTCACAATACTGGAAGAACAGGGGGCGTTAATTGCTGCTGCATTCGAGTAGTAACATCACCCTCTCAGGAAGCTATTGTTAGGTGGCAATGCGTCATTACTCATATAATCACAAATTTTAGGTCCAAATCTTTTAGATTTCAACTCTTAGTGAGTTCCTAATTAATACGAGTGTCTGCTAACAGATGGGAGGAGCTCTTCAGGTCTTGAAAGCAGCCAAAGACATACAAGAAACATGGAGATATTAGAGAACTTAGATCTGCCATAGAGAGAGACTTCTTCTTCTCGCATTTTTCTAGCTTTTCCTTAGTTATAAGATTCAAACATTTAGTTCTTTGAATTTATGTATTGTTTATGAGTTTTTTAACATTGGAACTTGTTGTTAAGACTCATATTTGAGCCTAGGAATCATCTAAGGGGGTTTCTAAACTCAAATATATCTTATTTTGTTCCATTTTTAGATTAATCAAGGTAGATATTTTTACTCTTATATCTTTTAATTTTCTTGATTTCTCTGCAACATCTCGATAAATTAGAGCTTGACTGGAGTTTAGATTTAAGTTGGGAGTTCAAGAAACATTCAAACGTCTTTCTGGGATTTTTTGTAACATCAAAACTTTAAATTTAAGCTATAAATTTCAGATTTATCAAAGTATGTTGTATAAATTGCATATCTTGTATTATTTGATGCAAATGTATGGCTAATCATTTTTATTGCTATGGATTGATGTTTTGATGATTTGAATGAGTATTAAGGCATGTTAAAACATCTATATTTTGCTTGTTGAAGGTCTGAATGAACCAATTTTATGCTGGCCACTTAAGATTAGTGTTTAAGATAGTCTAAGCATGAGAAATCATCTTAAATTGATTGAAAATCAATAAGAAACATGAATTAATCCTTGCATGATCAAACCTATATTTTTTTGTGAAAGTTGAAGTTCTAAGATTAATTCTCTAGAACTCACCTTCTTGAAATTAAAGCCCATTTACTTAAATTTAAAGCATAACCAAACTTTAGACAAGATTAAATGGAGAAAAAGTAAAGTCTTAACCATAGCTTTGTTTTGATTTTGTTAAGGAATTTACCTAGAAACTAGATGTGTTTTAAAACTTAATCAAATCATCAATCATCTAATCCATAGCTCATTTATACATTTGGTAATTTGTAAATTTTTCAGAAGTAATTAAAAATAATTTTTGAAGTGTTTGGGCCAAGGTTGTCTAATTTAAGCAATTTTTAGCTTTTTAATCAAAGTTTTTACAATTTTCCTAAATAATTGTAGTTTTATCTACCTAGTAATTAAGCAACATATTCCCCATGGGTTCGATACTCGGAGTATGAAAATTACTCCACCTTATTACTTTTATGATAGGTGCACTTGCCTTTATTTCGTTGGTTTTCAAAGTAAAATTGTTTCAAAATCATCCAAAGTTTTAAAGTCATCTAACCAACACAACATAAAATATCAAAATTTTATGTTGTTGCTTTTGGCTTGGAAGGTTAATTTGGAATAGTTTGTAGTTTAACGATTGAAAAGTTTATATATGTATAAATAAAGTGAGCAAAAATTGTCACTCCGTTCGCCTTATACCGCTAAAATGGTTAAAGCTCATGAATGTAACTAGTAGCTATTTGTGATTGTGAGCTAGTTGAGTAACTGGGGGTGTTCACGACAAAATGTTCCCCTTCACGTCAAAAGACTGGATGATATTTCAAACAAGCCAAATAGGGTAACTAAGTTATGTCAAAAGACTTGGTGAAGCCTTAAAATTTTTCTCGAATTTAAAACATAGGTTATGCTTTGTAGTTATTGTTTTATGTAGGTTATGCTTTGTAGTTATTATTTTATGTTTGAACAAGTTTGCATGATTATCTATATAAAATAACTTAGATTCTTAACATTATCCACTGAATGTTACTTATTTTCTAAAGGTATGATTGTGTTTGATAACAAAGTCTTTGTCCTGAAATAATTGTGCCATGTAAGCTAAATTGAAAGCATTGATTGATATTTATAGGACAAGAAACAGTTAAAGTGTGGGCATACTTGATATCATTTAATTATAGGTCTCTAAAGAATGCTTTCATAACGATTATCTTAGATTTAAAAGACGATTCCATATGATTTGACTGCATATTTGATTTTTTTTATTGAATAAGGTGTTGCTTGTATTGCTTTGGATGATTGTTTATGTTGTGTAGGACTTTGCTAAGCGTTTCAATGCACCTATGAAGCTAAAAGTGATGTTTAATCAATTTTAAGAGTGAAATCATCCAGTTAGGAGAATCTACACCAAATATCAAAGCCTTTTGACGACTAATGAAGAGTACACAAAGGAAAAATTAGAACAATCTTAGTTGAACATCTCATTTGGTACAACTAACATTTGAAAGCATTAGGTATAATTATAGAACTCCAAATGATACAAAAGTTTACAAGGTTCTATCAAAACATGTGAGGAGCTCACATATCAAATTTCAAGGACAAGGGAGGTTTGTAGGCAAAGATATAGTGAAAATACCAAGTAGAACTCAAACGTGGAAAATCTGATGTCGTGGGATAATGTGGTAAAGTATTCAAAAAAAATTTTATAATATTTTAGAATAGGGTATTGTGAAAAGAAACATAATAACCATAATTCTTACGCTAAGGAACATCTAAGATGAAATAGAGGTTTTGGGAAGAGAAATACATGAAGAGACTCAAGAACAAGGATTAGAATTAAGATTTAACAAGTGTTATTCAGATTTCCACTAATATGGCCATCGTAATTGTCACTAGTTTTCTCTTTTCTTTTGTTTCCATTTTGATATTTAATCTAAATATTATTTTTTTAATATGATTATTGATTTCTAAATTTAGTTTAGGGTTTTTCTTGAATTGCTTATCCAACTTTTACCGTATTGATTTAATGCATGGTTGTTTGTGTTCATTGTTAAGCTTATAATCATTTCGAATCGAGAGATTATTTTGATTTATTTAAGTTAGGGTTCACAATGAGAGTTGGTAGCTTGATAGTCTTATGATTAATTTATTAATTAGTGATTTAGGAGAGATCTTAATTACTTATTAATTTTCCTTAGGATTGCTTCAAATATAATTATATTGTTTAGGAGTCGTGCTGTGAACTAAGAGGTTACAGTTCAACTTTCACATAGTTCAACTTAGATTACTTGGTTGGATATTGAGAGAGGGTAATGAACTATTGAATATCTAGGAAAAAAACACAATTAAATCAATAAGGTAAAAAGAAGATAAATAAGAATAGGACAATCCCTAATTCTCCTTTAGTATCTTCTTTGTTTTGCTTTCTTTTATGATTAAATTCATTCAAGTTTCATTAGTTTAGTTTACTTTTTAGTTTCTATAATTTTCTTTCACTGTCAACAAAATTCAATTAAGATTTTTAGGTGTCTAGAATAAATTTTTGTGGGATTGATATCATTTATACTATAAGTGATGACCTTTATACTTGTAGTGTAGCTAAAACTCCCAAATAGAGGGATCTCCTATCAAATAAGAAGAAATTATAAAAACTATCCATGTTTCTATTAAGTAAAGAATGTTCAGCTATCTTGCAAAATAATACCATCAAGCTAAAGGTTCTAGGGAGTTTCACTATCCCTTGTATTGTTAGAAGTTTATCTTTTAATAAGACATTAACAGATTTAGGTGTTAGCATAAATTTGATGCCATATCGATTTTTGATTAAGTTAGGAATTCTGAAACCAAAACCAAATGGGATGAGTGCACAACTAGTTGATAAATCCATAAAATATCCTCGAGGCATAATTGAACAAGTATTAATATAGTTTTAGTTGATTTTTCAAATTACAAATATGGACAATAAAGTTAAGGTTTCTTTAATCATAGGTTGACCATTTTTAAATATAACTAAGCCAATGGTATATCAGATTTGGGGAAGTTTACACTTAAGGTGGAAGATGAAGAAGTTGTGTTCAGAATCCCTGAATTCATGAGATGTTATAGAAGGAATGATAAATTATGCTTTTGCTTAGATATGATTGATGCCGAAAGTCGAAATATTTTGTAAGAGACGATCACCTGAGATCCTTTGGAGGCATACATAGCAGGGGAAGTAAGAGGATATATCCACTTCAGAGGCATTGGAACAAAAAGACTTGGAATCCAATAAACGAACAAAAACAACATGAGATATTTGAGACTCTTGGTAAGCTGAAGGAAGGAATGCTGAAAGCCTCAATCAAAGAAACATTATATCTAGAATTGAAGAGACTACTAGATCAATTAGATTATGCTTTCTTAATTGACAATTCTAAATCACCAATTGTTATTTCTATCATTCACCATATGAAACTATTGAAAGTATTATGAAAACATAAGAAGGCCATTGCATAGAAGAAATTGGACATCAAGAAGATCAACCTCTTTTTTTGTACCCATAAAATTATGATGGAAGACGAATACAAACTGATGGTGCAATGCCAATAAAGTTTTAACTTAGATATGAAGGATGTAGTAAAGGGATAGGAAATTAAACTATTAGTCGTAAGAATCATATATCATATCTTAGTCAGCTCATAGGTGAGCCTTGTTTAGGTTGAGATGGGATAATAGTTATGTCAAATGAGAAAATTATGTTGATCTCGTTATAAACAATCATAGGTTAGAAAGAGTTCATTGATTACGTCAAGCAAAATGATGCAATATAAAAAGACCATTTCCCTTTGTCATTCATTAATCAAATATTAGAGACGCTTTTCAGCCATGCAAGTTACTTCATGGTGCATAAGAGTTCTAAGGCATAAGATATCATACAATGGTATAAACGTGGATAGAGCCAAAATAATTGTTTTTAATAAGCTTCTACTACTAAGCAATGTTAAAGGCTTGTGTGCATTTTTACTACATGTATAATTCTACCTCCGATTTATAAAGGATTTTCCTCTTAATACAAAACCTTGTCCAATTTTTTAGTTTATGATGTACCTTTTCCAATTTGCCAATTTGGATGCTTTTGGCAGGATTAAGGGGGAACTTATTTCAGCACCCATATTGATGTTGTCAGATTGCTGCTTCCATTCGAAATTTTGTTCAATACGAGTTATCTCATAGAAGATGTATGATAAAGTAGTAGGAGCATAAAATGTTTCATGCTGTCGACTACGAAAGTAAGACCTTCGCGAGAGCTTATTTTAATTACACAACAAGAAAAAAAAGGTTTTTAAAAATTGTTTTTACTTGTGAAAAGTTTTAACCTTATCTTTAAGTTAAAATGTAATCATCTATCTAGAATATACGACATTAAGACACACTTCAGCACCAAGAAACATTCAAAGCCTATACTTATTTTATGGCTATTGCTTATATAAAAGTTCAATATAGAGATTATAGATTGGTAGATCATATATTAGATCTTGAAGGAGGGGGGGTAGTGGACTAGGGTAAATAGATCAATGAGTAATTTCTTAACAAATACTTAATGATGGTACACTATCTTTTATTCTGTCGTATGTTGACATAGAAAATTACAACGTAGGTGATTTGCTTCCTCTCAACTGACCTTATCAATAAAGGAAGAAATTTTTGTATGAGTTCACTCATCATCTTTGGGAATAATCAACTTAATGTAAGATTTGTGGTGATGGATTAATTTTTAGATGTGTTATAAAAGAAAAGATGTCAGAAATCCAAACATAGGGTCACAATTCCTTTTATGCAAGTCATTATAGGAGAATAAGATGATAGTTTAAGTATTCAAGTGTGGGTTTTGTTGGCCTAATTTATGTATGGATACTTATAACTACATGATGTAGTGTTATAGATAAGAAAGAGTTAGTAATATTTTAAAGAGGGAAAAGCTGCCCCTTTCTAACATCTTGGAGGTTGAAGTTTGTGATATATGGGAATTGTGCTTCATGGGATCTTTTCCATCTTCCCTTGGGAACACATACATTCTCTTGGGATAGATTATGCCTTACTATTGGATGAAGCGATGATAATTCCAACTAATGATGGTAAACTAGCACAAAGATTTATCAAGAGGACATTTAACACATTTGGAGTTCTGAGAGCAATTATAAGTGATGGAGGAGCAACTTTTTTTTTTTGATAAGTCCTTTAAAGCCTTCTTAATAGGAATAGACTCTAAAATTGAGTGGACACAGCTTATAGTCCATAAATAATTGCTCAAGTGGAGGTTATGAATAAAAAATTAAGGAGAAACTTGGAGAAAACAATGAAAGGTTCGAGGATGGATTAGGCAATAAAGCTAAATAAGGTATTATGCTTATATCAAATTGTATTAAAAACACTCATAAGTATAAACCCCTTTTTACTTATTAGTAAAAAAGCTTCTCACTTACTCATGGAGTTGAATCATTGGGTATATTAGGCAATCAAAGAGTTAAAAATTTTTTTGAAGACAATTAGTGAGAAGAGGCTTGATAGGGGTCAAATGGATATGATTTTCATGGTTAATTTTATAAATTATAACCCTTAATTCAGTGTTTAATTGTTTAATTGATGCCTTATCATGTTTGATTTGCAGAATGGAGCTTAATGATGCAGAT
>JAOXYD010206859.1:0-20943 GCA_028565735.1 Pinacopodium congolense
TGTTTTTATTATTATTTAATTATTAATGTTGGGTTATAATTAAATTTTATTGGTGTATTTATTTATTGTGTAGGTAAATTAAATTTTAAAAATTAAAGTTACTGTTAAAAAAAAGAAAGAGAAAAAAAGAGAAACAGCAGTATAAGAGGTTAGCTACTCCAACCTAGGTGCCCAAAAGCCCGCGTCTCCCAACTCTCCTCCAGCCCAGCAGACGCAACCCACCTCCTATTTCAAGCTCAGCGCCTCCTACCCTAGCTCGCAACCCTCCAGGCACCCGTGCCTCCTGGACCCAGCAGCCCATCCCTCGCCAGCCCGCCCCAGGTCCTGTGCACAACCTGCCCGTGGCTCTATAGTCCGAGCTTACGTGCGCTAGTACAGGTCCTCCTCCCAGCAGCAGATCAGCAGACTGCGCCCCAGCTCCTCTCCTTCCTGGACCTAGTAGCCCCTGCATATAAGCAGTCTAGTCCCGAAACCCAAAAAAGACCTAAGAAGCAACAGACATTTGGGGAATAAAGGATAACAGACAGAAAACACAGAAAAAAAAAACAACGTCAGACAGAAATAAAGAAGAACAGAGTGGAGGCGCAGAGAAATTGAAGAGAAGCAGCGTAGAAATAGACAGAAACAAGAGAGAAAAGACACAAGCTTCAAGCTACACAAACACCCAACACTTCAAGAGTTCATCAAGTTCTATTTTATTTTTCCTTTTATTTTATTATGTTTTACATTTTCAAGAATATAGACTTGATTGAACTTAGTTTTATTATTATGTGTCGCTAAAATATTTTTAGGATTTATTATTTGAATTATTTAGGACCATTCAGTTATTAATTTAATTTTAGAAATATTTATGTTGTTTATTGTTCATAAACCCTATAAAAATTTGAGAGAGTGAGTTGGGTAATTTGTATTAGATGTACAATGAGAGTTGGCATTTAATAGACCTATAGACAACAAGATATTAATTTATTAGGACGAGATTTCAATAAATTGATAGACTGCCTATAGGATAGTTTCATATCTAGTTAAAGATTTAGGAAAGGATTTGGATGTCGAGAGATCCCAAAGTTAATCCTAAATTTATTTAGCTAGTGACATTTAGTTACACCTTGAGAGAGGGTAGCTAAAATATTAGGAAATCTTAGGCCAAATATTAATTAGATCAATTAAACTAAAGGGAAATAAATAGAGATAACAACAAGTCCTATTCTTAAATCTTAATTTTCTCTGAATTTTCATTTGCTGTATTGTGATTGGTTGTGTTGCTCGCTTTTGCTTCCAATTTATCTGTGTCTTACTTAATTATTTTTATTTTATTTGTTTAAATCAATTTCTTGAACAAAGTGCAAACCAAATTAATAGGGTGTCTAGCTAAAATCCTCATGGGATCGATAACCATTCTTTAGTACAAGTACGACCCATATACTTGTAGTTTTGAGCGTAATACTCATAGTTTGTTTTGCGAGCAAGCACTTTACTTCTAAAATATGCCAAATCTCATAAGCAGTCACATATGGATACTCTAACATCCTTAAAGAAAAAAAGATTGGATTGAACTATATAATGGCTTTATATTAAGCCTAATCAATCCTTATGAAAATAATAATTATTATTATAATAATAATTATTATTAATATTATAAAGATGAAGCCAAACCCTAAAAAAAAGAAAGCCTCTCCTATTTTTAAAGTTGTCGTCCTTCTTATTAGAAACCCATATCAATTCTCTCTTTCAAAATTGCACTTTTCCTATTATCCTCCTTATCATTGCTGTTTAAATCCTCTTTAATTAGGGATTCATCTTCCTTTCAGTCACAATTCTATTATAATTTAAAGTCCTTACTCTCGCAATACTAAAACCCATATCTTTTTATGCTCCATAATTGTTAAAAATAGGACCCACAAGATCAAATACATCAATGACATGCTTCTCCATCTCTTGTCATTGCCTTACACCGAGCTCTTTCTAATTGCTATCATTGTCACTAAAATATGGCAAGGTTAAGTGATGAATTGTAGTAAGTTGCTGTACAAGAT
This sequence comes from Pinacopodium congolense, assembly GCA_028565735.1. Taxonomy (NCBI): domain Eukaryota; kingdom Viridiplantae; phylum Streptophyta; class Magnoliopsida; order Malpighiales; family Erythroxylaceae; genus Pinacopodium; species Pinacopodium congolense. The sequence continues at coordinate 2,037 of JAOXYD010206859.1, forward strand.
TTTTATTTTCCTCCATACTGAAACTAAAATCAAAACCATAAATTTTTATCATTTTAACTTTTTAATAAAATAATTAGGGTAGTTAGGAAGATATTCTCTTCTTATAATGTTGATAATTTGTTACTTCATAGGATTTAATTTTAAATTCTACAAAGAAAAGGAATGGCTTGGAAAATTTTTAATACATGCTTTATTTGGAAAATGTTAAGGAAGATAATTTTTATGCCTATAGGTTCATTGAGGGAGCTAATTTTAAGGCCTATAAGTATAAGCTTTCATATACTAGTAAAAGTGGGAACTGAGAATTATTCTAACTTTGTTTTTCTGAATTTTTATGCTATAAGTTCATTGAGGGAGCTAATTTTAAGGCCTTTAAGTATAACCTTTCATTACTAGTAAAGGTGGGAACTGGGAACTATTCTAATTTTGTTTTTTGATTTAATTGAAACTTGATGATCATATGGAAAATGTTGAGTTTTACCTGATAGGAAGATGGTTAAGGTTTCTATATATGTGGGATATATGATGAACACATATAACGTCTGTTGCATTACAAAGTTTTTTTCCCTTTTGGTAATATATAAGCTTAATTTCCTTATTTCTTTTCTTACATAATGATCAAATTCAAACACTTTCAAAAATTGTTATTAAATAACTATTTAGGTAGTTGTCGTTTATATCTATATATTCTAAAAAATCAAGAGAATAAAGTTTAATCATGTGATACTCCATTAAAAGGATCATTAACAATGAATTGGCAAGAGTTAGTAATAAATAGGAACTTTATTTTTAATTAGGTAAGTTATAAAATTTTGTGACCTAAATAGTAAATAGCTAAATGGTGAAGAAAGAGATGTAGGGGGATTTCTAGGACATCAGGAAAAAAAATCAATAATGGACCTTGAGAGTTAGTGGTTACAAAATAAAAGTTAATTAGGATAGAAGTAGAGTATGATATTTTGTATTTTAATTTTAGTGAACTTTTTTCTAATAAAGGTTTATTATATTTAGGCTATACGAATAAAGTCAAGGATTAACAGTCTAAACATAGCTCTTAACTTAGGATTTTTTGAACATTAAGTAAGTACTAATTAGAGTGTATTCGTATATGTGTTGAGTGCTTTACAAATGTTATCATTGTTAGATGTTACATGATTTCCTTAATAAAGTGTTTATCAATAAGGGTTGTTAAAAATGCACCTTATTATGTGAAATTTTGTCCAAAAGTGATATTTGGAATTTTGTGTGAATTTTTTCTGAATTATGGGATTTGAATATACCTTAGTATATGTACTTTGTGCAATTTACATATAATTTGTATTATATGACTTATGGATTTAAAAAAGGGATTTGTGCTTATATAAGTAAAATGCACGTTATGGTGTGACGGATTTGTGATAATTTATTGGATGCTTAAAATAGGGAAATATATGGTAATTAATGAGAAACATTTTATGAGAATGATTTCACATCTATAGAAAATCTGAATTTATCACATTTATAATTATCTATGGATATGTGATTATAAAATATAGTGTTATGGTATAATAATTTTGAGCTGTGAAATATTAAGATAGCATAAAGAGATCCTAGTTAGTGGCTTGTTTATGCAGAGTATATTTGATGGTCATGATATCAATACAATGAGATTGATATTGATTATTAGGCACATGCGAGGATATTCCAAAAGCTAGGTGATAAAACATATTCTACATATCTTTTAGGCATATTTTTGTGAAAATTATCATAATTTTAAGCAGAAAATCCATGTGATTTATGTACATACTTAGTTAATTATTGAAATGAAATAGTTCTTATAGAGTTTCCAATGATTTTTTTTATAATTTATAGGACTTTGGTGGGCATTTATATGCACTCTTGGAATTGTCAAATAAGTGCAATCAATTTGAGGAGTTAAAGCATCGAGTTAGGTAGCTCTACTTCAAAATTTATGACGAAAGTATGAGTGGCAAAGAAGTTATAGTAAAAATATCAAGAGGAGTATAAAGCTGGCAAGGCCACAGTGGTTTTTGGCTAGAGAGAACCATGAAAAAAGCCATGGTTATGGTTCAGTTAGCTTTAACACATTTTAAACCTAAATTTTTATGTTTTCTTGGAAATTCTATCCTCGTGAACCTCTAAATAGTTATTAAAAGAGAAAACTCAAGTCTTAAGCCATCTTTGAGGCTTTACGCGAGGTTGAAGGAGAAAGATTGGTCTAATGCTTCAAATTCAAGACTAATATTGGATTTCATATCGAGGATTATTAAGGAGTCAAAGAAATTAAGATTCATAATCTTGAGCATCTTTATTTCCTTCCTCCGTATAATTAATGTTGTGACTTTTGTGATGCCTTGGAATTAATACTTTCATAAAATTTAGGTTTTTTATGAACTCTAGGATGTACTATTTTATTCTTTTCTTGATTTAACATTGAATTTCTAGATTTATGTTGGATTTGTTTTTGGAATCAATGACATTGGCTTTTGATTAGTATACAAATGTAAAATTCAATTCCAACAATATGATTACATTAGTTCATTATTTATGGATTCTAGATCAATCCATAAATAATGCATCTTACTTAGAGACCTGGAGACAGATTTACATAAGATATCTACATTATGTTTGAACTTAGTTGAAACAATAGGTCCTTATAGCAGATTATGCATTCAATTGATTTATTAAGATAGAGAGAACTTTTGCTTAACTTATCCGATAGAATAGGATTATATAACTTGAGAGAAAGTTCCATTTATCGTATGGAACCTACGATTCAAAAAAAATGGAAAACTTGTTGAATTAAGGTTAAACAATGAATATGAATGGATCTTATAAGGATTAACTACCTAGATGCTAACTTCATATTTTTTTTATAATTCTTATGACTTGTCTTTGAATTTTATTTTATTTATTTTGTTAATTTAATTTAATTAATCAATCAACCAATCATTTGTTAAATAGTCTAGATAATAGAGATAGGAAATAACTAATAGTCGCAATCCCCGTGGATTTGCTACAAAAACTCATATTGGCTCTACTACTTAGAGATAATTGCACTTGCCTTATAGCATGTTTAATATTGTTTATTTGTGATTCTTTGATTTTCTTTTATTTAAAACTTAGGGGCATTCTACACATTATCATTGGGATATACTTAATTATTAATAATGGTATCTAAAAAGGGGAAACCCAGGATGCTTCCAAGAGTAGGAAGTATCTTGTATTCTAATTACCCCTTACTGAGTTAGCAACAATTCATTCCTTGCCAAGTTAATTTTCAATAGGCCATAAGAGGATTCATAAATCCCCAATTTTCAATTATGTTTTACTGGAGTAGATTAAATGGGTTAACTGGTCGTTAGATGCTGTAGAAGATTAGTTTTTATTATAGAGTAATATTGTATTTTGACAATTTATTTTCTTTATTATAAAATTAAGATTTATAGTGTTTGAGATAATTTATTCGGATTACCTTAATATTAGAAATTCTAAGGTTATTTAACAAATATTCTTTCTTTTTACTTGAGTTAATTATTATGGAATTATAGAATTTGATGTATTAAATGGCTGAGATGATTAATGAACAATTGTCACTTTAGGTTTTTCTTATAGGAAATCGAATTTAATAATTAAGGTTATCAAGATTTGGATATTTGATGTGAATGAGAATTTATAAAATTAGAGGAACGAATGTTACATTAGGTAATATCAAAGCAGGTTTACACTCTTAGAATAATAAAGCTTACTAATCATAATCATTTATTTTGTAGGATGGTCTCCAGTAATATAACCACTAGCAAAGAGATAAAAAAGGAAAAATCTGTTAACTCCATCCATGCCCCAAATGTATGTGAGCAAGTAGGTTTCGAGATAGATCTAGTAAAAGATGAGGTAGATAATGGTCCAGCAAGAGTAGAGATAGGACTATCTATATTTGTTGGGATTCCCATAATGGAGATACTGTCTATAATATGTGCAATTCTTATAGATGATATTATAAGCATAAATTCAAGCACAGGCCTAATTCTAGGCCTAGTCTAAGCCTAAAAAAAGATGTAGGCTATTACACATGCTTCATCATGACCATCACCATCACCATTTACCAAAAAAGTATTAGAAATTGACTGTAATTTTGAGAGACTCCAAACGTTACGGGCTACAAAGTTTAGAGGCATTATTGATCCAAAGGAGGCGAAGATATATAACAAACTAAGAGGATTTTAAATAAGCTGAGATACAATCAGGAGAGTGTTAGAGCACATCACCTTCTTATTTTAAGGCCCTAATTTCATTTGATGGAAATTAATAAAGAGATCCTATAAGCCGAGGAGGCGACGTGGGAGGAATTCCTAAAGGAGCTTGATGACAAATATTGATCACCCATATACAGAGATAGAAAGAGGATGGAATTCATGAATTTCTTTCAGACTATTGATATGTATGTTGCTGATTATGAGAACTAGATCTCCACATTATCTACATATAAACATGAGGTTATAGCAAAACCTAGGGATTATTGCTTCCTAATTTGAGTAAGGACTATGAATAGATTTTAGAGTGGGGATGGGTTCGTCAACATATGAATTTAAAAAGTTACTTGAGACGATATTTAGAATGGAAGAGGTACTAAATCAGGGAAATATGAGACAATAGATGAAGAGGAAGCAAATTGAGGAGCCTAGTCAATCCACCAAGATAACATTTGGGCATACAAGTTATATAGGAAGAAGTAGTTATTAGAGGGATAGTACAGTGGGCAAAGGGGTAGCTCTTCTAACTTTAACTTATCGGTAGTCCCTAACTGAAGGTTTGGCAGCTATAGTTCACCATTAGTTGGGTCTAGTAAAAGACCAATCTAGAGAGCGAAAAGACCATTTGACAAGGGAGTTAGTTCAAGCCATGGTTATCAAACTTCTAAGAGGTATCATTCAGGGTTATATTAACAACTCAGAGGAGATTATAGGGTGTATTATATATTTAGAGGGTACTTCAAATGACATTTTCCTAACTTAAGAGGTTTAAATGCCATGGTAGGCTTTCTGTATAGGGACAGAGTGGCATGAGAGACAATGGGTAAAGGAGATAGTAAAGGAAAAGGTAGAGGTAGAGGAGGAGGTGCTAGACATGGTGTCACATATAACATCACTGGGACATCATCAACTTTAACCCAAACACATGCCAAGGTTTACCACATGACTAAGGAAGAACCCTAAACAGCTAATAACATAATATAGGGTATGATTTCCTTGCATGATGTTGTGGATTATAATTTAATAGATTTAGGATCTACGCAATCATATATTGGAGTAGAATTTACTTTTATAGTTTTAGGAGATGTCAATCCACTAGGCTATGATATGAGGTTTCACCTACTAATGGAGAAGAGTGTGACACTAAATTGTATGAGGAGGAAAAGTCTAGTGAGGATTAAAGAGGTAAAGCTACCTAAAAACTTGATTATGATGAACTTTTGGTTGTTTAATGAGCTACTTGATATGGATTGCCTATCTCCACAAAAGACAGTGGCGGATTGTTATATCAAGAAAGTGGAAATGGAGTGTTCTAGAAACTCAAAGGTAGTATTTGTTAGAGAAGGAAGGGTGTTCCCAACCTATGTTATTTTAACAATAGTAATAAGACAATTGATTTTAAAGGGATGTGAAATAGTTTTGGCCCATATACTAGATACAAGGAAGATAAGTTCTATATTAGAGGAGATACTAGTGGTGAAAGAGTTTTCTGAAGTACTTCTGGATGACCTACTAAGCTTACCACCTTTGTGAAAGGTAGATTTTATAATTGAAATGTTACTTAGGGTTTTTCCCATATCTATTTCACCTTACAAGATTCCCTCCCTAAATAGCTTTAAAAACGCTTTGGCGAATCAATAAATGGAAGGAAGAACCACCATAGGGAGTGCGATTAAGGCAATAAACAAGATAACCTTTGATAAAAATTTGTAGCAATGTTGATAGTTAATTGTGGGTTATTATGTTTCATAAAATAAGATTTAGTGGAAGCCTCTGTCTATTGAAGCTAAGCTAGGAAGGAGGGTACCTAAACCAGGATCACCCTTGTGTTGGGACCTCCCTCTTCTCTGTAATTCCAAGATCGTAACCTATTTACATATCCAAGTCAATGTATCCTTACCCGACTATTCCTTAGTGGCTTCAATGCCCTTGAAATAACATATATTCCTTGCCTTACATGGGATATACATAGTCGATCTAAAAGAAAGTAGATAGAAAATTTTATTCTTGTTGCTCTCCTATCAATTAGTTTCAAGCTAGCTTAGCACATCCAAATAGTTAGTGAAAATGGGACCCTAATGATAGTGCTGCCTAACATTATCCCAAACATATGAAGAAAAATGCAGTTGAAAAATAGATGAAAGAGTGACTAAGGGTATTTCTTATAGAAAAAACATCTAGATGGAATATGAATAAAGCTAATTTTGTTGATAGTGTTCAGTTTTTTTTGGGCTGGAAAGCATAGAAATTGGAAACCTTAGGTAAAATATTTGTGTTCCGTGCTATGCTACACCATCCAAGATTTGGATGACTTTTTGATAAAACCTCTTTACAAGGTTTATTTGAGAATTGACCTGATGGCTATCAAGCCATAAGTAGGAGTCGTCCTTGCTTAAGTTAGGATTGTAGGCAAGTAGGAAACTATGGATTTCAGTAGGTAAATTTGCCTATCTATCTGGAAAGATCCACTCTTTGAATTTTAAGTCTCATAGGTTCTTACACCTTTAAATTGTTAGAACCTAGATTTGTAGATGGGACCTAAATCACACTAATTATCAAATAATAATGAATCCCTCACACCGTTACCTATAATACATTTTATTTAATCTTAGAGTATCTCCCTCATTTCCAACAGTTGGGTATAAAATTAGGTTGCTGAAGTTGGGGTTTGATCTACCTCCCAAATACTCTAACCTTACAAATAGTAGACCTGTATCCATCTAGACCAAAGTAGATCCCTATGGGCAATCAGCCATCGTAGTCTCTTCCCTGTAAAGACTTTGTTGTGAGGTTAATTGGGACTATTCCCAGCCCTCCCTCGTCAAAGGGCCTGTATACTTCTAAGCATCAAACTTTCGTATTAGAGGTCTTTACTAGACTACCAGACTAAAGAAATCCTCTCATCATTTTCTCCAAATTTTCATTAAACCATTTGCAATGAAAAAGTATGATGATAAATAGATGTGAAGGGAGTTAAAAACTAATTTAATTAGCTATAATCTCCACACAAAAGATAAAGAACTATTGGACCAATTATGCAGTCTTTTATGAACTTTGTCTATCAAAGCACTGTAATCCCTGTATTAAAGCTTACAAGTAGTGATTGGCAATCCAAAATAGGTAAAAAGGGGGTCCCTAATTCTCAATTTGGAAACTAAGGATAGCCAAGCAGCTTTTGCTTGAGTGCAAGTTTAAACAATTATAAAACTCTTATTGTTGTTATTCTTAGCCCTAAAATGAACTTTATAAGCCTTATGGCACCCAAGAGGGGGGGAGGCGAATTGGGTATTTAAAATTTTCTTACTAAATTAAACTAACTAAATCACCTAAATCAATTTGAATTATATGCAAACTCTAAGCAAAATTCAATCTACATTATATGCAAATGTTTATGATAAAAATGAATCAAATTCAATGTGGCCTTGAAATTTGGTGTAGAATCTCAAAACATGATGCTCTACATCCTAAAATTTATTCCATGCCTCTAATTCTACTTAAAACATAGCCCTTTTAACTTATATTTATGTCCGAATGTAAAATTTGTATGTATAATCAAAAGGAACCCAAGTCAAACATTTAAATATTAAAATAGGGATGAAATGACATTGAAAATCATATGAAAATATCTCTAGCAGTAACCCTTAAAATCTTACATTTCACAAAGAAGGTGAAGAGTAACCCTTTAAAATCTTGTTTACATAGGTTTATAGGAACCTATATAATCTTGTTTATTAATGGGTAAAGTGGAATTCAAAACAATCTTACTTAAGTGGGTGAACAGTAACCTTTACAATCTTCCTTTAAATAGGTGAAAGGTAACCCTTTCCATCAAGATCAAAATACAAAAGTTTTAACTCTTCAGATTAACCCCCAAACTTGGGCTACCTAAGCCTCAATTCTAACTTATATAGCTTAACAAACCTTGATAAAAAATAATGCAAGATAAGGGCTGAAATGAAATCAATGCTTCACTTATGCTTATGCCTTATGCCTTATGCCTTTCCTAATGCTCATAAATGTATAAACCAATGAAAATCACATTCAACAAATAAAATAATTCATATCTTGTTTTTCATAGTTCAAGAGCAATCTTTTTACACTCTTTTTAATGCAAAAGAGGAGCCCTAAATCATTCACAACAATTAACTAATATAATTTTCCCAAGTGAATAATTAAAACACACCTATGGAAGTGTTTCACTAAAGCTCATAAAATAAAAATGATTCTACACCCACCCCTAAGAGAAACAAATAATATGGCAAGCCTGTTAACTTCTTAATAGATTATAAATAATCAAATTGATGCAACAAAAGTGAGTTTAATGCATTCAAAAATAATGTTGAACACTTGAACATATAAGATGTCAAATTCTACATCACCTAAGTTCTAGCTCAAAATTCAACGTGTTAATCACTAAAAAATGTAAACTCAATACAAAAAAAAACCTATTGTAACCTTATTGTATCACTTAATATTGGATTTTGAAAAAAATAAACACTAAACGAAGGCATGAAACAAAAGGATTATATCAAGAACAAAACATGAATATGCATAAGCTATAAAACTTGTAGTCTTATAAACAAATGTTTCTAACATTCTAAAATCATAAAAACAGGTTAAAAAACTTCATGGAAGATTGAAAAAACAACTATAACGGATTGGTGCAATTTTTAAGCACTAAAATTGGATTAAAATAGCCAAAGATAACTATGAATGTTAAAACGCACAAAACTAGTTAGATTTGGGAAATCTGTACATTTAAAGCTTAAAACAATGTTAATAGTGCATAAAAGTTTACATGAAGGTTCTAGGACACTATCCAAAACTTAAAAAAATAGAAAAAGGAAAATTAAGGCTCCTAAAACAAAATTGAAACAAAATAAAACAAGAGAAAGAAATATAAATCAACGAAGAACACAATCTTGATAGCTTTGATGTTTTTGATATTTTGAGCTTGTAAATTTGTTTAGGATTTAAAAATTCGTTGAAACCTGATAAAGAAAACTAGTTATTATTTTGTCAGGAGACTTAATCTTTGGTTTGCATGAACCTAAATGGCACCATTTAATTCTTATGCACCCGCCATGTAAGTCCTAGAAAAATATAGAAATAACTTAAACCAAATCCAAAACACTTAAAACAAATTCCTAATATCAGTTACAACTTTAATAAACTTTTAAAACATATATCATGGGTTTTTCAATAATAAAAAACATTCAATTAATTCAAAATATAAAAATTAGCCTTTATTATGAAAACTTTCCATTATTAAACAACTTAACCCTTTTCATAAACATTTCATAAACCAAAATTCACATCATAATTGTACTAAAACATCATTTAAATATACATAAATAATATCTCAAGACACTTGGACTCTTTAAAAGGCTTTCTTTAAAAACAATTCACATAATTTTACATAATTTCCTCTTCATTATCCAACTTTAAACCTTTATGTCATTCTAAATCAATTCTTAATATGTCAATTCCATAAACAAATTCAACTAATCAGTAAAAAAATTATTCAAAACCTATATGCAAATACTCATGTAAAGGTAACATACAAATGTGAGAGCTCTTTCAAGCATTGATAAAGAAAAAAGTTAGGAAATTTACAAAACTAAGACATAATCCTAAACCTACATAACTTGATTTTCATATCTTGATCTTCACTCATGATCGTCCATTCTTTATCTTCTCATCAATGCTTGCTTCATCATCATTTTGTTATTTTAAGCTCTTCTACCTTGGGCTCTAAAACTTTGAACATCTTGAATTTTATTTACTTTTCAAATGCATCAAAATTCAAATATTAGTAACAATAATGTTTTATCATCTTCAAAACACATGATTGGAACCTCCTTTGTTCAACAATCTTGAATGACTGGAAAGAGGCCATGAGTAGACTAAGATAGTAGTTGTGAGCTTTTGAAAATAGCAATAAGTCATCTGCAAAAGCCAAATCAACTAGGCCCACCCTTTACCATTTATTATAAAACTTAAAAAAATTTTCTAGTAAAAAGTTATGCGAAACAACCTATGAAACACCTTTATACATAGGATAAAAAGATAAGGTGAGAGTGCATCTCCTTATCTTAACCCCTTACCTCCTAAAATAAGTTCCTTTGGCTCTCCGCTTATGAGAAAATTGAAAGAGATTGATTATGTACACTATTCCATCAAATTCTAGAACTTTAAGGAAACTAAAAGCTTCTAGGGAGTATTGGAGGAAGTTCCAACTTACAGAATCCTAGGCTTTGTGAAAGTTGATTTTAAGATCAAAATTTTTGAAAGAATTTTTCCTCTAATAATCAGTAAGCAATTCCTAAAAAATTAGAAAATTATCACCAATTACTCTACCCTCCAAGAAAGTCTCTTAAGAATCATCTACTCAGTTTTTCAACACTGTCTTTAATCTTGCTACTAGAAGCTTTGTAATGTCCTTATAGAGTGTGTTATAGTAGGTAATAGGCTTGAATTCGCCTAACAAAGTTGGGTTCATTGTTTTAAAGGTAACACAAATAAATTTCTTATTAATTATTTTCAGCAGTTTAGCTAAATCGAGAATTCCTGTACAACAGCAATAACCACTTCCTTAAGAAGGAGCCAAATCTTTTAGACGAAGTGACTATTAAACCTATTTAGAGATGATGATTTGTTAGGATGTAGATAAAAAATAGTCCTTTCAATCTCTTCTCTTGAAAAAAGTCTATATAAGGCAAGGCAATCTTCTCCGAGAGGTTGTGGTCAACAAAAGATTTGAGAGTAGGAACACTAGAAACACATTCAGCTCTAGCACCTAGGAAATTCTTAAAATAAGAAATTGCATCAGCTTCAAGTTCTGTCTATTTACTAACAATAGCGCCATCCTCCTTAGGAAGAGATAAAATGCAATTGGAATTCCTTTTAGCCAATACTACCTTATAAAAACACTATTATTCCTTTCACCATCAATTAGCCATTAGATTCGAGAGCGTTGTTTTAAAAGAGATGAGTGATGTGAAACTACTTCCCAATAAGTCCTTAAAACTGCCTTTTCCCTAGTAATACTCAGAGTATCACCCTAATGGGACTATCTAGTTTATTATGCCTAGTGTAGGGCCTCTTAAGCAGCTAAAACTACTTCTTGAGTGTGATCTCGCAATAGGGAATTAAGAGTTTTGAGTTCCCTTTTAATAGCTTCCAACTTCTTAACACAAATATACTCCCTATTCCAATTAAAATTTAGAATTAAAGCCTTAGAAAAAGCATCTTGAAAGCCTCCCACCTTAGTTAGAAAATTATTAAATCAGAATAGGTGGAGCAATTTATAGATATTAGTTTGAATTTGCACCAAAGTAGGGAAGTTGTCAGAGAATAAGGGGTCCCTCAAGGATGTAAAATTGTCCTTTAATTGCTCTATCTAAGCATTATTGACCAATTCTCTATCCAACATTTTCCTTATGCATTATTGTTCCCTTCTTCTATTACTCCAAGTAAAGAAGTTACTAATATATCTAAGGTTAGGTAGTTCGATCTACTTTAAACACTCTCTTAAATCATTTTTGTTAAGAGTGCAGTTATTGAAATGCCCCTCTACTTCAAAATTATATAGTATACAGTTGAAGTCCCCAATTAGTATCTAAGGGCCTATAGGGGATTTGCTTAATAAGCCATGGTTGCTCCATAATTGATGCCTTTAAAATGCAAAATTGTAAGAGTATATAAAAGAAATAGTAACTTTGATGTCTGAGAGCTTCATTTCTGCAATAACATGAATAGACTGATCACTGATTTTCAACACTTGGATATCAACCATAGTGATCAGTCATTTGGCCACTATAACTTAACCATAATGATGGTGGGAATGGTTACTAACAAAAGCCTAGTTCTTCCCTAGAAATTTAATAGAATTGCACTTCATTCTAGTTAGCTTAGTTCCTAGAATGGAAAATATCCCTGACTTATTATTTCTAATAAAATCCTTTAAAATTTGTAGTTTTTTTTTTTACAGTTATTCCCTTTACATTTTAAACTCCAATGATCATTCAGTGGGGTGATATGGTTTAGAATTAGTTCTCTTCATCCTACCAAATTTCATATTAGAAACCTTAAGAAACTCCTCTCCTTAAGTGTTAGAATTGGCTTCATAAGAATCAGTTGATAGACAATCTGAAGAAGATTGTGACTCTTCTACTTGTATTGCTTTCCCTTTTAGTAAAGCTAATTCAATGTTACTTGTTTGTAGGGGGACATCTCATCGAACATGTTCAATTCAATCGATTAGACCTACTATTGGGTGAGTGGTAAGGTAGTACTAATTTCCTTCCCAGGCGTAACCATAATACCTTCTAGAAGTGGCTTAGGTGGAGTGGGGTCAACAATCCATTTAGCTAAACTTTACCCATCAACCTACCGTATATTCATGGTGGTTACTACATGGGTACGGGGGAGAGAACAGTGCCTTGGTAAGATTTTTTATGGCCCTCTTTCGATGTATGTCACCTGATAAGGTTGTATCATTCTCGTTCACTATTTCTATTAGTTTTGGATCTAAAATCTTAATTAGTTTTCCTATAATTTTCAAATTCATTTTATTTCTAACTTCTATTAACTACCTAGAATCCTTAGTGCCCATTAGTTTGTCATAAGATCCAATCATAAATCTCCTTTCATTAAGTACCCATTACTTGGTAAAATTTGTAAGGGGTTTCTATTGATAGCAAAATTTAATAGTATCCTCAAGTAAAGCATTAATCTCATCTATTCGCATTAAATGGGTTGTATCAGTTCAAGTTTTCCCCTTTTCCATACTTATGCATAGCCTTGTATATCCAGTACTTTTTTGTAGTGTAGTGTTCTAGTCTATGTAAATATGCTTATCAATGAAATTGGCTAGGTGGCTCAAACCAAATGTGGATGAATATTCTAACAGGACATTATGAAAATGAACCCATAATGGCATGTGCTCATATTTCACCTTATCTAAAGGATAGGTTATGTTTACAAAATTGTAATAAAATAGGATAGCTACTTATATGCCAAGTCCCAAATTTGAGTATTTCCTTAGCCCCAGATTTAGTGTTGAATTTGAATAGGACTAAATCCTCTTTTTTTAGCTGAACCTTATAAGCCCTTTCGATTTCCAATGTTTGTGTGCCCATGAATAAAGCACTAGCAAAGATGGACGCTTGCCCAAAAAGAGAATTTCATAACCTAGAAACATCTTCCAAGACCTCTAAAGGGGAACAAAATATCTGCTATCCATTAGACACTTGAGGGGATCAAAAGGTCAAAAATTTAATGGAGGTATCACTAATGACTAGTTTCCAACTCCTCCAAGGCTAAGGAGGATCTAACTCCTCTATAAGAGAAGAGGGAAAAGGGAAAAACACCAAAGAAGTGGAGGAAGAGGGTAAAGGAGGAGAATCATCTGTTGAGAGTTGGCCACTTCTTAACATGGTTTTCGTGAAACAGAAGAAAACCAAAAAGGGAGAGACACTAACTTATTGTACATAGGCAGTAGGTGAAAAGGACAAAGAGTGGGAAAATTAAACTCTAAAGAAGAGGATGGAACATCCTAGCAACAAGGATGTTGAATCAAGGTAGTTCTAATCATGTGTTTTGATGATGACAAAACATTATTATTACTAATGTTTGAGCCTTAATATGTAATTAAGATAAGTAAATGCTTAAAGTGCAATATCATATATTTGTGGAGATAAGGTAGAAGAGCTTAACCATTATATGATCAAAAGCTTGGATACCAAGGATCAAATGATAAAGCTCAAGGGATGATAAATCAAATGATGATCAAGCTTCAAGAATAAAAGAAGCTTGAAGATCAAAAGCTTAAAGAGATCATGTTTAAAAAGAGTTTATGAAAAGGGCTTGACGTGTAAGTGTCCTAAATTTGATCTTAATCAATTCATGAAAAGGGCTCTCACATTTGCATGAACATTTGCATATAGGCATATAGGAATTATGGTTTTAGTAAATAATTGAATTTAACTATGACTTTAGTATATTAGGAATTGAATTAGGTTTACATATAAACTAAAAACGTCCTAGTAGTAATGTGTTTAATTGATTGAATGTATGGTTGTTAATATGTGTTAATTGATTTAAAATGTTGCTTCAAGTTGATCAAGCATGTTTGAATTTGTTTCAATATCTTTGTGTTATGAATTTTGATTTATGAAAGGCTTAAGAATTGTTTGAAAAGTTTTTAAAGTTGTTTAAATATGAAAGTTTTCATAATCGAGGCTACCTATTGTGTTTTGAATCAATTGGATATTTTTTTAATTGAAAAAGCCTTGATATATGCTTTAAAACTTGTTTAAAGTCTTAATTAATTTTAGGAATTTTTTTGGAAAGTTTTGGAATTGGTTTGGAGATATTTTTCATATTTTCTATAGGCAAAATGATGAGTTGTTTATCTTTAAATGTGAGCTCTAAGGGTGTCATTATAACCCTATTTCCAGAGCCTTCAACGACGGGTTATTCTTTAATAAACTGTACCATTGATAAACCCAGAGGGTACCGTTGTGCGTTTGGACTTTAACGACTAATTTTCACTTTCAGGTTTTTGTCTCTATTCTTTATTCTTTATTTTCAAGTCTATTTCTTATTTCTAACGACTCTAAACCTCTTTCAACATTATAAATATGATTCCCAAACTGTTTTAACAAGTTTAGAACTTCTCAAAAACAAACTACAAGATCAATCAATCAAATATTCAAAGCTTTCCTCACTTTCTATACAACCTCAATTCAATTCTTATTTTTATGTTTTAATCAATTTCTTGTGAACTAAAATTTATGTTTTCAGTTATTTTAGATATAGACAAACCTCAAAAAGCTTTTAGTTGATTTTTTTATACATTATCTTATTTGTTTCAAGCTTTCAAAGGCTCATACACTAAAATTGTCTCTATTTTGGTGTAACTTTTGTATTCTTCAATTTTAAGCTAGAAAAATAATTTTTATTGATTTAAAATTCTCATAAAAGATTTTCTTAAGGTCTCAAGAGTGCATTGGATCATTTACTTTAATTATTAAGCATTCATAACTTTAGTTTCAGATCAAAGAACACATATTGCTCAAATTTTCCATGTTTTCTATATAGCTTATTGTTCAATTAGATTTGATATTTATACCTATTTTTGGAGATGCAAATTTGATGTTTTCAGTTTTCTTAAGGTCTTAGGAGATTTCTAGTATTTTTTTCTTTGATTTTTAAGTCAATATATTGGTTGTTTAAGCATTATTTTACAGGTCAGGCCAAAACTCCCTAGGTTTGACAACTTTAATTTTGTTCTTGATTTGATCCAATTGTTTGATGCTTTAAAATTGTGTTTGCTACTGAAATTTATTTTTAACATATAGATTGAGATTGAAATAGGTTTATAGTAATTATTTTTCATCATTTGAATGATTAAATTCATATATATATATAGGCTAAAACATATAAAGTGCTTGTTTTGATAGCTTATGAGCATATGGATTAAATCAGATTATTTAGGGCTTCAATTGTGTTTTTATTGGATAAATTTGATTGTTTCTAATCTAAGAATGTGTTAGGATGCTTGTTATAACTTGTGGTTTCCCTAAAATTTTCATAATTGAATTTATTGCGGGAGCATTAGAGACACACCATAGAAGTTGTGCTTTGTTTACAAAATTAGGGCATTGACCTTGTATTAATTATTTCTGTATTATTGGCTGCTCTTTGCAATTTAAAATAGAGTTGAAAGATTTCTATTCACCTAGGAAAAAGAATATTTAATTGAATTAATGCTTGCATATCAATTGGATTGGAATAGGACGTAATTGTGAATTCATATTCCATATTGCATTTGTTGCATTTGAGCCCTTAACTTATGTTGATTTTGGTCAAGGTTGCCATAAGCTATATAAGCTTGGTTTAAAGCTCAAAGGAGCTTGGATTAAGGGCTGCCCTTGTAGAAAAAAAATTATAAACTTTTGTTGTATTGGAAAGGCTCATCTTTACCATAAAAAGATTATTGTGTTGGGTTACTCTTCATCTATTGCAAAGTAAGATTGGTGGGTTTTTCTTAACCTTTAGAATTCAAAATTGTTGTATAGGATTCTCTTAACCTTATAATAAGATTAGATTAGGTTCCTCTTGACCATTTTAATTAAGATTGGAAAGATTCCTATTAACATTTAACTAAGATTATTGTAGAGGGTTCCTTTTGGCCTTATAATCAAGATTGTTGTAAGGGTTACTCTTTACCCAATTAAAGTAAGATTAGTTGTTAATGGATTTCTAACAAGTAGTTGGAAAG
Organism: Pinacopodium congolense; assembly: GCA_028565735.1. Classification (NCBI taxonomy): domain Eukaryota; kingdom Viridiplantae; phylum Streptophyta; class Magnoliopsida; order Malpighiales; family Erythroxylaceae; genus Pinacopodium; species Pinacopodium congolense. Next base: position 18,579 of record JAOXYD010206859.1, read on the forward strand.
AGGACGTACAAGATTAGTTGTTAATGGATTTGTAACAAGTAGTTGGAAAGAGGACGTACTGTATCTTTGGGGTAGGCAAACCTCTATAAGTCTTGGTGTTCATCTCTTTCCGTATCCTCTTTATATTTATGACTATTATGTTTGGATTATTATTGGTTGAATTTATTTAATATTGGCATAAAATTTGGTATTCCATTTAGGTTGAATTTTTGTTAGAAATTGCATTTTTTTAAATTTTACCTAAGGTTTTAAAGGGTTTTCATTTGTCAATAAAATTTTAAACACCCTATTCACCCTAATCTTGGGTACCATAGGGCTTAGAAAGGAAGAAGGTGTAAGAAGCACAGTAGGAATCCAATGAAAGACAGGAATTAAAGAGAAAACAAAAAGTGGGGGAGGGGGCAAAGGGGCCAATAACATAGGTAGTCAAGAAAAAATAAACAACACAAAACCAGCAGTAAGGAAGGGATGTAAAAAGGAGCAAGAAGGCGCATGATAAGCTCGTCAAAAGCTACAAAATATTAAAAATTACATAACCTACCTAACTAAGTAACTAGGGCAAGTTAGGGTTAATCCCACAGAGAGCTATAGTGAATTACTATCTTTAATGTTGCCAAAAAGAAATCAACACCCTGGGAATCAAAGATATTAAAACTAAATACTAAAAATAATTGACAAACCAAAGACAAACAAAGAAGAATCAAACAAGAAATACGAAAGCTGAGTGGAAGATATATCAAGAATAATAGACTTATAATCGATCCTCGAAATAGATAACTTACGATTAGTGTAAGATGCTAGCCTATAGGTTCAAACAGGCTCTCAAACCCTCAATTCCACTATTTTTAAATAGGTCTTATACGATAGAAAACCTATCCCTAATCACGAGGCAACCTAGAATAAACTCTATAAAGTTAAAGACACGATAGCATTAACAATTAGGGAACAACTAGCCTGAGGCATAATCTCACAAGTTCAGATTGTGTAACTTAGAGAATTAGAATTCTAGGCTAAGTTGATTAAGTTCACTAACCAATTCAATTAGCCTATTGTTACCTTTGAAAATCACTAGGACTAATGCGTATCACCAATTCATTCCTAACAATAGAATTTAGAAATTAAACCTAAGATGGTCAATCCTAAGAATTAATCTTTAATTCATGTAATTTACACAGAATTCTAATTCAATCTTTACCTAAATCACAATACTTAATCAATTCATGATCAATTCTCACAATTATTAAGCTAAAATCCCATTAATATCCTCTAACCCAAAATTAAACTAGCTAAACATAATTATATTTAAAAAAAATTAAAATGAACACTAAACATAATTAATTAAAAAAACAAAAGCTAAAAAAAATAAAAACAATAAAGGTAAAACACAAATTGACTTTTAAATTAATGCAAACACACATTACTTAAGATATTATTTAATTAACTAAAACTTAATTAATCAAAACTTAAACTAACTTTGTAGCAAAAAATTATAATAACTATAAATTAAATAAAAATAAAAATAAATTAATTAAAACCTAATAAATAATCAAGACATAAAGCATAACTAAAATAAAAACATAGAAAGAAATTTAATTCAAATTTGCTAAAGACAAAAATTAATAACATAAGCAAACAAATGTTATAATCTAAGAATGAACAAAGCAATAAACTTAGAACCAAAGACTGATATTCAATCAACAAAAGAACAAAACAAATGAAAATAAATAAATAAAAGAAAATTCGGACAAGAAGCATGCTAAAATTCGGATAAGAAGCAAAACAAAAGGAAAACTAAAATGAAAACTACAACCTAATTTAAGAAGCAAAAATAATAGATGAACAGAAAATTTGATGAAAATAATTGGTACATGCCCACTCAAGGACGATGCCTGCTTCTCCTAGAATCGTGGAAGCTAAAGCCACTCGTCCACTGCTGCCAACCTAGGGTTGCGTGCTTTCCTTCTCTCCAAAACCCGACTCCCATTCCTTTTTCTAGGCCTGTCTCTTTTCCTGTTTTTAATTTCTTTCAGCTGCTTGGCTCTTGAGTCTCTCCACCCTTGGTGGACATGGGTTTGCTCCAACTTAGGCGAGTCCAGCAACCGAATGCAGCAGCCCAAGCAAGGGAAGGGATGTTTGGTTCAACAGAGGAGGGTTTCGTCCACACGCTAGCCTTGTGCAAGTCCAGGCGGGTGAGGGTCCTTCAAGTCCATGCTCGCTAAGCTTCATGCAGCAGGTGCAAGTCCAGCTCTCCAAGCCACGTGGTCCATGCGGGGAAGCAGCTTGGTCCATGTTGCGTTGGTTAGGTGACTTTAAAATTTACAGGCGTTTGAAATGATTTTTACTTTTAACCAACGTGTTCTTAAGG
>JAOXYD010206876.1:0-20938 GCA_028565735.1 Pinacopodium congolense
GGTAAATTGTAAAATAAGAATAAGGTAGTTTATTGGGATCTATTTTTTCAAAATGAAATTAGAAGCTGAAAAGTTAGTAGAGAGAAGTAAAAAGTTCGAGAACTAATTTAAAACTTCATATTAAAAAACTATAAAGAAATAGAATAATAGTATTAACCTTAATAACTTCGACTATTTTAATTTAGGTTTTGTTACTTTATCAAATGGGTCATAGTCTCGAATCTAGTGAGTCCGATGTGATAATGGCATTGCATACCTTATTCTTTAATATATTATCATCTTAGTAGAATATGAACCCACCTACCCTACTCCTTGTTGGGGACATGTTGGGACTAGACAGTCGTGCAATAATACGAAACCACATTTTCAAACATAAGATACGATAAGAAAGGGGAGAATATGTAGAAGAAAAAGAAAAGTAGTACTTCCATATCGTAATAATGCTACATAATCAATAACAGAAATTGTAGTTAACAGGAAGTCCATGATGAAGCTTTTTTACATTACCAAAATGATAATTTCATTGTTTAAAAATGATATTGAACCTTTCAATTATACTACTTGCCCATGCTACTAAGTCGATATTTAATTGATATTTTAATTTCTTATTATATTTTTTAAAAAATAAATCTTAATTAAATTATTGAAATAAGAATAAAATGTAAATTGTGAACAACTCAAACTTTATTATATTATTACGAATTTATTACCATTTCAATTCCAATTACGAGAGAATTTTAATTGAAATTATGAGTTTAATTTATTAAATTACCCACAAAAAGTCTTCCAGAAAAAGGATGTTTGACAATCTATAACTTCAGCAATAGAAAAGAAAAGAAACGCGTACTTTTATAATACAAACTGAATATTGGACAGTTCACATCCCAGATTTTCAAGAACACAAAATGGTGCGAAATTGACTTTGATCGGTGAAAATAATTATTTATATTACACGTGAAAATCAAAATGGGTACTCCTGTCCTCAAGAACAAGAGCTCAGATGTTGTTTGGTAAAAAAAAATTATTTTATTTTTAAAAAATATATAATAAAAATAGTATAAAATAAAAAATAACATATTAATATAATATAAAATTTAAAAATAGTATAAAAATATAAAAAAATTAATATAAAAATATATAATTTACAGCTAAAAATTAAAAAACAAAAAAAATACTAAATAATCCCTTAAAAAAAACTGAGGACTTGGTTCCGAACACAACTTTTGAAGGAAAATCCTGCGACCAGAATTGTAATTAGCATATGATAGTACAAATCTGCACTTTGTAATTGAAGCTCAAGAGGCACATACCAGTACGAATCTGGAGATCAAAGTCCAAAAAAGAAATCTAATCGAATGTTCATTTTATTCTGTAAAATTTAAATCAAAATTACAAAATAATTTTAATATTTTGCAGAATTTAATGTTTGCAAAATATTTTAATATTTATGAAATATTTAAAAATTCTTAAATTTAACACAAATTTAATTTTTTATTATATTATTATTAATTCTTGTTAAGATAATATTTTTGTTAAATTTATATTACATTAACAAGTTTATTTAACATTTTAATTATATTTTAGAGGTTTATTTTAGAGATTTATAAAAATTTTAAATTGGAGATTTAAAATTATTTAAATATAATAAAAAAATAACACATTAATAGAAGTTAATAAAAGTAAAACAAAAAATAATAAAATAAATCTTTAAAATTTTTTGAATATTTTTTCAAATGTTGGAATCTTTTTTAATGTTGTGAATCATTTTAAACCTTTCAACCTAAAGTGAAACTTTAGCCAAAGAAATATAGATATGGTATAGATGTGCAAGGTGTAGGCACTTGATTGTACAGTATTGAAGATGCTAACCGACGAATGGTGTCAAGGGATCGGAACTTATAACTTTGAGAATCGTGTAGTATTAGCAAATTCCTTGACTTGGGAATGCCTTCCTCGACTATAATGATAGTTCAATCTTCTCATAAGTACTTATTAAGAGTATTTATATTGAACACTTACTAGAAGCGACTTAAAATAAAGATGGAAAGAATACAAGAACTTTGGAGGATATGGAGAATACTCTCATTACTTAAGAGAATTACAAAAAAATTAGGTGGCTATACAAGTGAGACCCTTAAGTTATTTATAATCCTATATCTCTCAATGGACGATTAATATTGATATAATTTGATGGTTTACAACGAGTCTCTATAATTATTTATACAAATATCTCACTAATCACTTAACCTATCAATGAGCTAATTACGTTATCTAGAGTCTTCTATCCACTCTAGACTTATGGAGATTCTTCTAGAGAACTTTAAGGTCAAATGGTCAATTCGATGGGGCAAACTTTCATAGCGTGATATTCTTCCTTACTCAACCTAACAATGTCCTCGTTACTTCGATTTTGCACACTTTTGGTGCTGCTCCATTCCTCCTTCTTCAACCTTTGCTTTCTTGATATGAATGGTTATTCACCTTTGGACGTCCTACCTCTATATCCAAATTGGCGTGTTCTCGTTCGACTTGCCAATTCTCTTGAACTCATGGCTTGTAGACTATACTCCTTCTTTTTGAAGGAACTCACCAAAGAAACTTTTAAACTTGCGATAGCTCCCAAACTTACCTTCATAATACGAGCATCTACCTCCAATGTTGCTTTACTCAACTTTGGCTTCATCAGAAAGTCACAACTTGCTATAAAAGCTTGTCAACTCGCTTGTTTCCATATAGTCTTTGGACGGTTGAGGAACTGACTCAATGCCATATACTTTGTCTTCTTCACGAACTTGGAGTCTTCATTCATGGTCTCCTTAGGTTGCCTCATTTGTTCTTTAAACTTTCGAGGCACTTTTTTCACTTCTTGGTGACATGATCTACCTCTCTTTTAGGTGGAAGGGACTTCCATAACTCAAGTGATGTCTTTCTTCCTTAAAGAGTTGGATGGCTGAAATGCGTTTGGATTGAAGGCTTGTCTCCTTTGAAAATGGTACTATACATGTCTTGTCTTCCTCTACAATGCACATAGTGTTAGCAAACAAGATTGGTATCACCTTAACAACATCGAAGAACTCTATTCTAATCACAAAAGGATAATCATCCAAAGAAATAACTGAAAGGTTAATTTGGCCATACTAATCACCAAGGTATACTTTTACTCCTTGAGCACTTCCATGTATGATTGTTGTCTTTAAGTTCACGACTTTGATCCACCTTTACTCCCCAGTATGCTTAATGCTTAACCGTTTTACTTCTCTCACTTAGATGAAGTTGTTCATAGCTTCAGTGTCCACCAATGCTTTTATCATTTGGTCACCAATCTTAGTCTCGATGAATAAGCGGCCACTAATCTTAGTCTCGATGAACAAGCGACCCTCTTCTTGGATTTAGGCATTTCCATCTTCTTAATGACATTGAAGAGTTAAGCAATTTTATAGTCATTTCTTTGTATTCACTTTTTTCCTTCTCCTTGATTAAGGCTGAGTGCTTGCTTTTTTTCAGGCAATCCCTAACCCTGTGTGGTTCATCACAAAAGAAACAATTAAGTGTAAACTTTTTCTTATATTAATATCCATCAACGCTCTTTCCTTTCTTGTACTTGCCATATTTTTTAATGTTTGGGTGAGCCCTCTTTGCTTTCATAATGGTCTCCCCTACTCTGCTCCTTGTCACCCTTATCTTTGTTGGACTTAGGATTATCGGATTTTTTGAACTCAATGAGAAATTCTGTAGTGGTTATAACACTTGTAAGATCTTGGGCTTCATGATGATGAATTTTCATCTTAACCCAATTTTAAAGGTTATCCTTGAATGCAAAGAGTGCCTCCTTGTTGGGGTAGTCTAGAATTTTTAAGAATACTTCAGAAAACTCTGCCACATAGTCCTTAGTGCTTTCTTCTTGATAGAGACGTCTTAGCTTGGCTCTCTCCTCCTCTTCGACATTTTTCGAGTAAAACTTCACCTTTAATTATCTCTTAAACTCAGCCTATGTGTTAATGGTACACGTCCTCTTCTTGATGTCCCCATATCTTCTTCTCCATACTATTATGATGTCTTCAAGGTAGAGAGTGACACTATTGATATTATTTATGTCATTCACAACACCTAGGGCCTTGAAATATTACTCAAAGCTCTATAGGAAATTGTCCACCTCCTTCACGTTCATCGCCCCCTTGAACATCCTGGGATTGGAAACATCTATCCTTGAGAGATTAGTAACTACCGTCGGAATGACGGTGCTTCCTCCTTGAGCAACTGCCTTCTTGTTGAGGGTCAGCTCATCCTTAATGTCCTTCAACTCATTGGAAACCTTCTTGAGTTCATCCTTTATCACCGCAATCTCAAATTGAAAGACTCCTTTCAAGGCCTTTACTTAGTATAGCCATCGTGAGAGGGCTTCAGGCAAGGCACCTTACATCTCCCAGCGGAATTCTTCCTTTTCATTATTTAACTCTTTGATATGGTGTTCATACTTCTTGAATTTCTCTTAACCCTTAGCTACAATAAGCTCTATTCTTGTTAGCCTATTATTGATGTGCACTAAGTCTTCCTTTGATTTGAATCTACCTCATTTAGATTGCTTAGATGTTCCATTAGCATGGGTAGTCTCACTACTTTTTGCACCAACCATCTTTCAAGTAAAATATCGAACACAAGCAAAGCACTTACTTAAGACTTCGCTTGAACATTAATTCGGTTGCAACCTTGTCTTTGTCGCTAACACTGTTGGAACCTTGATTCTGATATCAACTGTCACAGACTCGGACTTTATAACTTTAAGAACCGTGCGGCACTAGCAAATTCTTCTACTTGAAAACACCCTCCGTGACTAGAATGCTAGTTCAACCTTCTCATAAGTGCTTCTTAAGAGTATCTATATCGAATACTTGGTAGAAGCGATTTGAAATATGAAAGATAGGAAGAACACAAGAGCTTTGAAAAATATGAAGAATACTCTTATTACTCAAGAGAATTACAAAAGAATGGAGCGGTGATACAAGTGAGACCTCCAACCTATTTATAATCCTCCATCTCTTAATAGACGGTTAGGATTAATACAATTTGATAGTTTACCATAAGTCTCTAGAATCATCTATATAAATATTCTACTTATCACCCCACTTATTAAGAAGTTAATTATGTTATTTAGAGTTTTCTACCCACTCTAAACTTGTGGAGAATTTTTTAGAGAATTATGGAGTCAAACAATTAACATAGCTTCCTCAGTAGGGGCGAACTGTCACTGCGTGATAATGAGTATAGAGTTTTCAGTATGATAAAGGGGATCTTTGATGGTGATTGAATACATAAATAAATTACCTAGCCAACTAATAATTTTCGGGGAAGTTTCTTAGTTAGAAAATCCTTACTATACAAGAAGAAGTCTAGCTCAACTTTTATGTGTAACCTTCTCTACTCTCACTCACATTTCGATTTTAGTGTTTTCTTTTAATTTAATCCCGTATATAAAGTACATGCGCAACTCAATTAAACGAGAGATAAATTCTCAAATTTTAACTCTTTATAATAAACAATTAAAATTTTAATTAAATATTTTTGTAATAAAACTTTCATGCAGCTCTTAAACTCCTTTTAGAAGATAAATTAGTAAATTATTGCTTTACTAATAATATTAGATGCTTTTATATAGGCTTAAAAAGTTTAGGAAGTAAGTTAAACTACTTAGTCCCACCACTAATCCACTAATGAACAATATAAGACGTTCTTATATAAACTTACAACAAATTAAAAAGTAAGTCATCTACTCACTTTTACAATTAATCTAAGATATTAGTTGGGAGTTTGACCTTTATCTTCTAGCTCCACTAACTAGTCGAGACTCGAGAGTCGACACCTTTTTACTCGTAAATATATATTATGAACAACATGATCTTAAGATGACTCGCTTGGTTGTCATGTCATCGATCCACTTTCTATTTCTTGAAAAAAGTTCCTCGAATTTATAAATCTAATATTATATATTCTCATCATGTGCCATCATATATTAAGTACTTTGATAAGCATCTGATTAATGATTCATCCAAATAATTTTATGTATATTATTTTATTATTATCAATCTAAATCACTTGTATGAAAAATCTTGCATATTTTCATATATTCAAACTTATTCATCAAAAGTATTTCTATACATTTTTAGATTTAATCATTTTTATCTTGTATAAGAATCTCGTCAATTATCAAAGTTTTTTTTTTGGAAAATGAAATTGTCAAAGATTTTTGTTGGCAATGCGCAATTTTGTCATCTACTTGCATGATTTTTCATTCGATTTAACTAGGGGGCTTCCTTTTTCATTATTCCATTGGCATTATCTTCATTTTGATATCAACTCGCATATCAAGGATTGGTCAAAGCTTACTAGTACTTTTATTAACTGAATTTAGGGTCTAACAGAGGATGTATAATGGAAAATGTTGCACATTATTATTTATAATTTAAAAGTTTAATATAATTGTATATAATTGTACGTTAATTATTTTTAAATAAAAATTAACAATATCGAAGCAAATAAGCATTATTCATGTTAAATACAAATTAACAATGTTAAAGTTCAAAAATTACAAATCATGCTTTGCATGAATTTTCATATAAATTGAAATATCTTTTTCATCAACATTTATCTCACTGAAGCATAGAATTTGATATTTATATATCAATAGTAACTAAAATATAATTCAAAATCTTTAAGTATTTAGGTGTAAGAAAAAAAAAGGAAATAAAATCGTTGACATTCGAAAGACAACACTCCTAGCCATATATAAATGAAAGGTAAGAGCACAAGACAAATAACCAATCCTTATAACACCAAACCCAAACCCTGTCCTGGCATGGATTCCCTCGTTAAAGCTTTGTTGTTGTTCACATTCGTCCACTGCTCTCTTTCGGTTCAATTCAGCCAGATGCAGGCCGTCGTGACGGCGGCGGGCTCTCCCATATCGCATGAGCTAAAGGCCTTACTGTCTACCGTGTGCAAGAAAGCCGACGACTTCAACGTCTGCATTCAAACCTTGGAATCCATCCCTAAGATATGGAATGCCACCAACCATAAGGACATCGAAAACATTGCCCTGGGCGCTGCGATAGATCAAACCAGAAGCATACGCGATTTCTTCGCCGTTTTGCTCAGAAACGAGACGCTACCAGATTACCAGGTTGCCTTGTCGACTTGCGTCGAGGCTTTTAAGGAGGCAGAGGGTGATTTCAACGTGGACGGAGTAAAGGGTTTGGCGGCGCTGACTAAAGTTCACGGAGCTCGGAGTGGGGAAATGAGGTGTGAAGAAGACTTGGTGAATCACCATTTCGATTTCCCGCTGGTTGAGCCGAAATTGAATAACTGGTTAAATTACTACGGAGTTGCATTCAATGCTGTAGATGCTGTTGAGAACGCAAATCCACCCCCAGGGCTTGGCTCACCATTATAAGTTTATAACATAAACAGATAGTTTTTTTTTTTTTTAAATATTGTGTCTCATAACATATGCCACGGATGATGGTTAATGGCTTGAAATTCAGTGCCATGTTCTTGTTTTTTCATTTTCTTTTCATCTAATAAGGGAAAAAAAAAAAGAATTTGTCGAGAATTAAGTATGTCTAGAGCTATTAAAACCTTATCAATGGAGGAGCTACTTTTCATATATAAGAATTGGGATCTCCGAGTCTTTATAATCAACATTTCTTACTCTTTTTTGGCAAGTAATCTAAAAATAAAATCCGGAATATTCCAAGTCCAGATAAAGAAATAAGCTTTGAAAGCTTATTTATAAAAAAAAGGAGGGTCAATTACTTTTTGTTTTTGTATTTATTTTTTAATATTGATCTCTGTTAGTGGATAACATTAGATTGCATTATGCTCAAAGTTTATAAATTGATAAAATGACATGTTTATTACAGCTATTGAACCGAAAATAAATAATATTTGAAAATTTTAAAAATTTAAAAATTAAATATTTTATTTTTATTAGTCATTTTCATTTGTGGGAATAGAAATTAGAACTGCCAGCAATAAATAAAATATTTTACAAGAATAACTGATTATTTTTAAATTGTGAGAACTAAACTAAGAAAAAAAATTCAAATAGCAGAGGACTAAGTTTGATTAATTTAAAATATCATAACAATTTGATTTTATTATAAAATCTGATTTAAAAAACTCCACTTTATAATTAATATAAAAGGTAAAACTATATTTTTGAACAACGGAAGAATGTGGGCCGATCAATCCATCATATTCGGAAGTTGACGGATATCTTTTGATATACTCCACATGTCATGGCTCTAATTATTAGTTATTACAGCATATTGGAGTCGTTACATATGGAACATAAGCAAAAGATAAAGCACACCGTTTCTATGACAACATTTTTTTAACAATTAGATGCCGTGTTAAAAAAAACATTAAAGTTATTAATGTTCTTTTAACATGATTGCGCTTAGTTATTTGTAAGTTATAGTCAATTTAAACTTCATTACTTCGCAAGTTACGGGATCAATTTAATACTACGTAGAGATTAGGCACTGAACTATAATTTCTTATTTTTATGATATTAAAAAAGGTAAATTATAAAAATTCTAAACTTTCACAAAATTTACAATTTTTATTGGAAGAAAAAATTTTAGCAATTAATTACAATAACTCTCAAAATTATACAAACATAGCCTGCCGTTTGATTTTCTATTAATGACAATGACGTATCCTCCACATCAACTTGACATTACAACATGTATATGAGGAATTATCTAACACAGTTGGAAATAAAAATATTAAAAAAGAAAATGATGAGTAATTTATGCGTCATCATTTTTGGGAGGAGGAGAATCCCTAAACCTAAACCTGATTCGTTCTATCACTTTTGCAACTTTGATTGCGCATGCTCCCCTATCACCCCTGACGTGAAGCACCTCCAGTTGAGCTTTGGTTCGCTCCTTCACCTGTGGTGATCCTTAGTTTGCCTGTCCTCCGTTAAGGTGGTTATTGACTTGAAGCCTACTGTCGTTGAAGTAAGATTAGAGGTTATATTCTGTAAGAAGTTTCGTGAGGTATGTTCTTTTGAAATATTGGCAATCTTCTTGTTATTTTGGCATACATACACTCTAACGATTATCTAAGGTGCAATTTTGTATATTTTATTTTATTTTATTTTATAGATGATGATGTTTATTGAATTGTGTTATCTGCGACTGGTAGTTGCTATATACACTGTGAAAGGCTTTGATGAGTGCGTTTTCTAAATTTTTTATGGCATGAATTGCAAGAATGTGAACCTATCACCCGGTTAATAAATCAATGATTGATATTTTGTTAATCATTTTAAGTTAACTGAAACTTATTATAGACTATAGTTGATATTCTGTCAAGAATGGGAAGTTGAATTGCTATTTGAAGTCCATATTACTCATGGCATAGATGGAAGCAAAGTGTACATAACTTTTGTTACTTGTACACTTGGCATGTATGAGACATTGGAAGAGTGCAAAAGTGTAATGGATGGATTAAAAAATATCATTTATTGCTATTTCAAAAATTTAGCAAAAGCTGAAAGGATCTATTATCAATTTTGCCAAGAGAATGCATTATATTCAATGGTAAAATAAACCTTTTTATTTTAGTTTTTACTCTTTATGTGAGTTACCTTTAATTAAAGTGGTTTTTAATTCATAATATGATTACATTTCAAATTCTGTATATTGACTGCCCTCATTGTAATAAGCAAATGATTTTATGGATATCTAATTCTAAGTCTAATACTAGTCAACATTTTAATCAATGTGTTAACAGTAAAGTAAGTATTTGCAATTTTGGAACAAAACATATTATTATTCATTGATTGATGAGCATTGAAATTGTAGGGCTCTTGTAGGTATTTGGTTATGGAAAATATGTTGAAGGTATATTACTATATAAAATTTTGCCAGACAGTAAATATCCGTTGGGGTAAGAGTCGTGTGCACAAGGTTTATTGTTGCTCACAAGAGATATATATAAGATTTTATGAAAACATCAAACGAACTGGCATAACATTAAGAATAACGTTTTTATGCTTTGTTTTTTATAGGTTCCATATGACTATTTATCTTAGGCATCTAATGTTTCTGGCTCTAGTTCCAGTTAATATAATGTATTTATATACCTTTTTCCATTAGGATATGTATATAAAGCATTTTTGAACGTTAATAGCTACCTTTTATAAGCTGGATTACCATTTGTATTAAGATTATATATGACTTATCATTTGTAAAGTTGGTGGCAATAAAATTTTTGGCATTAGAACCACTTTCCTATTGTTATTAATGTTGACAAATTAAGTTGAATGAAATGATAACTAACATTTATTGATTTTAAAGAGAGCGAGATAAGCTGGAGGCTTTTTGCAGTATAATGTTCATTTTGTTGATTGCTAACAGTCAAAGTTTTGAAATTAGATAAAAGATATTCACCCATAGCAGGCAATAAAACAGTTATTAAAGAATAAAGAAAACGTAGTAAGATAATATTCAATATATGAATAAATGCACACATAGATATCGCCTACTATAGAAACCATTAATTCCTTTATCAGGTTTTGTTACGAGAGTAAATTAAATTTCTGTTTATTTCAAGTAACAAATAACATAAACATGGTTACATTTCAGTTATACCCACTTGTCATTCATGCCAATTATGCTCTCTTGTCATCATTCAAGCTTTACCTACTTGCTACTCTTAAGCTTCAACTTGGATGTGTCCTCATTGTTCTTGCCCTTTTTATGCTTTTACTCCTTAAGATTCTCCTATAAATGATGTTCTAATTAGAAACAACCTATACAAAACAAATTAATAACTAGATGTAAGAAATTATACTACATAATCAAACAATATCTGCAGTATAGATACAATATGGCAAGATAAAGTAGCAAATCAAACAATATGAACATCAGAATGGCAAGATATATTATCATTGAAAGATACAGTGGCGAATCATAAAGTAGTAACGTAGACAATATGAATATCAGAATGACAAGATATAGTATTCTTGACATTTCTCAGGTCGTGGAGAGACATAATCAGACAGTATATATGAAAGTTCACAAGGTCTACAATAATTGTATTAGATAAAGTTGAAGTCTTGACATTTCTCAAGTCTGAATTGATATATTTACATTATAATGAATGATTTATAGATGAAAGTATTTATAGCATCAAATCATAGCACCAAAATGAATAGAAGATAGCAAAAGTAAAGCATGAAATAACTCAGATGCATAAAAAGATTATCTAAGCAGTGAGCTAAATAAAGAAATAAAGAACGTAAATAAAATAAATATAAGTTGCAAGAAAAATGTTGCATTAATACGACTTACAAAAGCACAGATACTTGGTAACATATGAATGCATTCAAATATAATTTCACCTTAATCAATCAATACTGTTGAAGAAAGAAAAAGAAAAAGATAGCCATAAAAGGAAATAGGTAACATCTTAATTAAGCTCTACATGGATAAAAAATAGGAAAACTTAAACAAAAACTAAATGGATAATTTTGATTCACTAGATCACGACAATCCCTAAACTTTAAAGAAATCAGACTTGGGATCAAGAAAGATAGAGGAGGAGGGTTCTAAACTTACAAAGATTCAGCCTTTCTGTTTCAATTTAATCGATCATGATTGATTATTCATCTATAAACATCATTTAATTTTATAATAATTAATAAAAACAAAGATTAAAAAATTAAAATAAACAAAAAATATTCATCAAAAGTTCCAGTTCATATGTATCTTGTTTGGATGCTTGAGTTGCATCAACATTGCTGCCTTCGGGTTCCATTACCTAAACGTTATTCCCACCTATCTGCAAAGAAAAAGTATGAAATTTTTAACAATTTTTAACATCTAAATAAATATTGCTTCATATAAATCACAAAATCGTGAAATAAGTATTGTCACTAACTTCTCCAAATGTTACTATATGCCCTCTAGTTGCTTATAAGATTAGTTTTTCAATGTAATATTAGATTATAAACATATTAAAATTCTTTTGACGTAAAAAATGAGACCATTGATTTTTTTTTCACTAACCACCCTTCTTTCCTTTTGAAAGATTGATAAGGCAGTGTTTGACCTAGTTAACCCAAATTGTGTTGATCTTAAAGTTGAAGGTCTTTTAGGTCTTTTGAGACATTATTCAAATGTTTTTGTCTGGAGTTCAATGGTACATGGTTGCCTCTTTTTCGCTGCATGTGAGTGGAAGCCATACAAGAAGCATTTAAAAATATATGAATTATGTTCAACCATATAACAAATATATAAAGACAATCACCTTAACATCCTCAGGCCATCTGGGAGGTTGATCTTTATTCTTGCATCCCCATTTGTTGTAACTAAGGTTATAGCAATGCTGGCATCTCATTGACACTCCATATTTACTCAACCTACTCATATTTCAATGTTCCTCACTTATATCCCTTCTTCATTTTTTTGGGTCGTCTTAACATCTTCTTTATCATTGGAGGTAATATAAGCTGCAGTTCATCAGTTTTCAGCCAAAACTTAGGATTGCTAATAGGTTCCATCTCATATTGATATATCTTTAAAAAACATTCACGCTTTTGTAATACCGGCTAACATAAGCATCAAACTCCTCCCTCTTAAATGATATACAAGCCATTGTATGCTTACAAGGAATTCTCGTCAACTCCTATAGTCTGCATTGACAACTCAATGCATGTAAGTCCACGATGTATTTGTCAAGGAAATACGTCAATTCAAATTTCATATTTCCATTAGTCTTCACCCCACAGTTCCTTGATCCTATTGTGTCACTTTTATTTTTTCTTATTCTTGGACATATGCCATCAGTTGATTTCATCATCATATCCCTTTTCTCATGAATCCAAGTTATTAAGGTAACTCGGATATCTTCTAACATGTTGATTAAGTTTTTTGATCAAGATTCACAAATAAAGCAATTGAATGTCTTTGAAATATTGTTGTTTACTATTTCACACTTCAATCTTATGCTCACAAATGCCTTAACAAATGCTTTTGGGTCTTTTAAGTTTGAAGTCATCACAAGCCTTCTTCAAAATGTCCTTTAGTTGTTCCATTACATCATCAAAATCAACCTCTGTTGTGCAATTTACTGCTTACCAAAACAAACTTAAATAAGGGAATCCTTTGAACATATTAGATCAGTTAGCATATACGTGTCGGACACGTTTTTTATACTCAGCCTCTAGGAAGACATTCTTTAGTACTTTTACTAATCCTTAACCAAAACAAAATTGTAATGTCAATTAATAAAAGTTAGCAAAAAAAGATAGATTGACTAAATTTAACAAATTCATTAATACCTTCTATTGATCGTCTATAAAACTCCATGAATCCCTACCAATATCTATGTCTTCAGTAAAAATACTTAAAAACCAATGTCATGATTGGTAATTTTTACCTTATACCATAAACCAACATATAAAGAATATTTGATTATTTCCATTACGACCAACTGCAGCTAACAATGCAACTTCGAGAAATGTATTAAAAAAACACCTATCTAAACCTATTATCAACCTACAACCACCTAAAAACCCATATTTCAACGCACTAAAACCCACATAGAACCTTTTGAATATTTCAAATTTCTCATGAAGTTCAATTTGAATTATAAATTGTCCCTTTTTGTCAGCCTGATGTAAGTCTTGCCAATAAGATCATAGCGTTATATAATGACCTTCCATTGATCCTCTTAACATTAGAATAGCCTCTCATTTCACCATACATCATTGGGATTCATTCACTTCCATCAAATACCTCATTTGAAGATTATCCTTCATCTCACTAACTAGCCAATTCAAGTTTCTTCTAAACTTATATAGGAACTCATTTTCTATCTATTTGCTACTAAATTGTTTTTTTCACTTTCCTACAAGTATCCTTTGCCTTTAAAATCTTAATTGCAAATTTTTTTTATTCCCAATCCAAATAGCATATACCTTGAATGGGCATGATGCATCATAAACACCTTTCATTCTCTCAGCAGATCTCGTTATTTTAATGTTGTACTCATTTGTAACTACATAGTTTCTTATAGCTTTTCCAAATTTCTTTTCATTATTAAACTTCATTCTTAATTCAAATTGGAAGTCCTTCATGTCTACTTTTTGATTAAATGCAATATATTTCTTCTTTCTATAAGATGCATCACACCTCACATCATCACTACTAACGGGTGAACGAACTTTAATGTTACTATCTTCATATTCACTTGTCCAACCATGTGAACTCCCTATTTTTCTTCTAGACGTTTAGTGAATTGACGCAACATCTACATTGGAATCCTTCCCACTACCTCCAGTTCTATTAATGACATTATCGATTTTTAACCCATTATACACCTTTTTCTCATTATTCTTCTCATTTGATTTTGTTGCAACGTACTCTTCATCATCAATATCATACACATTATCTTCACTCGAGCCATTGTTAGATTAAGACATTCTCATTACATTGAAATCTCCTTTATCTTGCTACACAACTACTTGGAACAACCCTTCCTCATTCCGCTATATATTAACTTCCTCAACATTGCTAATTTCAAAGTCAGATTCTTCAATTTCAATTTTAGGATTCTCATATCCATGCTTGTAATAAATATGAACAATGTGGTAGTTTAGCTCTTTCATCCGATTCAGCATTGACAACAAGTCATTATCACTATACAAGTTCAACTCTTTTAAGCATCCCATTGCTTCTTTTAAAAACTTGTAAAACATTGACTTAACTTTGTGTCCTTTCTCCTCTGATACTCCCTTTAATATTAACATGTTAAACTCATCAACAACAATCTGCCTCCCCCCTCCCCAACATAATTCTTATTTTTTTAAATTTTCCTCAATACTTCACCATAATGAAATTCAAAGTTTATCAACATCTGCGTACTAAAAATAACAAATAAAAAACAAAATAGTACAATTTCACATATCATCCCTGCATATGATATCTTAAAGATTCAGGTATAGATGACAAGCATCCATGTTAATAGTTCAACAATGCCAGAATAAGAAAACAGTTAAAAAATACATAAATTGTTAAGAATAACTGAATCACAGGTCACTGTATTTATAGCTAATTGATTATTACGTTATTTTTAACTTTGGAATGAACATATGAATAAATTCAATCCCATAATTATAAATGAAAATAATAGAAACTAATAGAATAAATGTTAAGGATTGCTAAACTTATTGAATAAATGTAAAGGATTGCTATGTTTCTTTAAGCTCTTATTACTTCCTAACTTTAATTTAAAGGTATTGTTTATGCTCCAAATATTAGTGACAATGTTCAATACTTTAACTTGTCAAGCCTAAACCAATAAAGATTACTTATGTTTTATTATGAACCACATTTAAACAGTTTAAAGAGACCTTAATATGCAATTAACCCCATAGGTAATGACCACCTATGTCATTAAGCCACTAAGTGATTCCTGTAATTGACCCCTATAAATGACACATAATATACAAAGCCTTGAAACTAAAGGTATATACTTCAAGTTTTTCTACTAATTGTTACTTGAAGTATTAAGCTTTTCAAAATGTAAAATGAGACCCTCTCCTTCTGCAGTAATACAATAGGTTGACATCAAAACTATCTAATAAATTCTCATATGAAGGTAGCAAGGCTATTTAAGATTAATAGATGGCCACAGTTAAAGCATTTTCAATCTGCTTAAGTTTTCAGTTTTTCAAGGAATATGTTTTAGGAAGTCTTCTCCCATCAAAGCCATGAGTTCAATCATTACACTCATGAAATGTGAAATGAACTATTGAAAAAAAAAGTAAAATTAAGTACCTTTCAGAAGTTAAGAGAGTTCAAGGGGATTAGACCAAAGGGAAACCCTAGTCTTGTGCTAGAAAGCTTTCAAATTGTAGGTTCCCTTATAGATTGAAGTTGGCATGCTCAATAACAACCACTAACATAAAAATGTCATGTTAATGGGCTTAACGCTAATGACATGGAATATGGAGCCCAAATAAAAATGTCGTTGGTTTTTGTACAAAGCAAATGATAGCGTTCTTAGTTTTTGTTTTTTCAGAGGCAATCTTCTCCTCCGCCCTGTCTTAACCTTAACCCCACCCTTCACCCTCCTCAAGCGCCCTCCTCCCTTATGTTTTCATCATCTTTTTGTAATCCCAGTTGACTAATTCCAATTTGGTTCGTTAACACGACCCAACCTGAGTCATTGCATTGATTAAATTTAAAAGTGTTGGCGGGAGTTTAATTTCAGAAAAAAACTTTGGGCATGGCTGATTACTTGTGTTGGTGTTCTTAACGCCACATTTTTCTTGATGCTCCTCCAATCTCCCTTCCCGCACCACTTAAGATGAGGCCGAGGTAGTGTGAGAAGAAGCTTGCCTATACAAAAACCAAGAATGCTTTCGTTTGCTCTGTACATAACAACATTTTTGGAGCTTCATATTGCCAGCATGGAGTGTAGCTGGAAGTTTACAAAAAAATATGTGAAAAAGATTAAGGTCACGTGATGTTAGATACTTTAGTTTAGGATTTTTATGAAATAATATTTCTAAAATATTAGTTTCTTTTAAAAATTTTGAAACTTTAAGGTCTCATTTAAAATTTATTGAAAACATAATTTAAAATTTTTTCAATATTTTTTTTGTAAAAAGTGTGAATTAAACCTTAATATTTTTATTCATATTCAAATTAGATTTTAATATTTTAAAATATTAAAAAACCTTTTATATTTTACGAACCTTCTATTTTTAAAATATTTTTAAAATATTTAAAAATAACTATGTAACACCTTTACATATTATATTTTTATTAGTAAAAAGTAGGCCTTATGTAGCATATGGCTGGCGTCCTTATGTCCATGTATAACCTTTTAGCTAAAGTTTGTAGAGGCTGTGTGTTCGACTCATGGTAACATCAACATCATTAGCTTTTCCTAATAAGGATAAATGGTGCCTTTGTAGAGGCTATGTGTTCGACTCATGGTAACATCAGCTTTGTTATTATTTAAAGAATAAAGTTGAAGTCATCCCAAGGTTTTGAATACCGTACTGGTACCAGTACCAGATTTGTCCTTAAAATGGTACTGTACTGATACCGGCTAATACCGGTACCATTTCGAATAATTTTTTAAAATTATAAATTAATTTTTTAATTTTATAAAATTTGTAAAAAGGTCTATAAATGTATTATATTGTATAGTTTTTAACTTAACTTTAAACTTAAAAATGTCAAAATACAAAATTTTTCTTTTAAAAAAAAAATTTTTCAAAATTTTTTTAATTTTTTTAATTTTTTTAGGTACCGACCGGTATAAACCAGTACCGATAATACTGACCGATATTTAAACTCGGTATCGAACAAGCCGATTCCGTTCTGTTTTTCAACAAAGGGAATTTAAAACCTTACTTTCAATTGTTAATTGAAAAGGTAATTGATGACATGATCCTGAAAAAAAGAAACAGAGTTGATCAACGGCATCGTCAGCTGTCTTCTTTTGTTGATGTGGCTTTGTGTTTATCGCTTCCATCTTTTTACAAGAAGAAGAGGGGAAGCATTCGAGTTCCTATTCCTCAAAGTTTGGAACTTGAACATCCTGCTCCTAAATAGGACAAACCTGAAACTGGGCAACATGAATTTTTGGCTTCTAAGGAGGCAAAGTTTGGAGATTCTGCCATCAAAGAACTCAGAGATCCTATATTTGCTACTAAGAGGGAACACAGTCCATGCTGTGAGGACCAACATCAAGAGAATTTTGTGAAGAAGGTCAACAACATTAAAAAAGGTGTTGTAAAGTGACAATATAAGAAAAAAGTTGGTAAACTGAAGAGGAGAAAGGTGATGAAATTTACAAGCTTGGAGCACCTAGGTGTTTCAACATTAGAGATACCAGCTGATATGAAGGGCTATATTGAAAACTTTGGAGGAACAAATCTTGTAATGGTCATCGTGAAACTGCTCTATAGCACTGACCTTAGTAGGCATCATGGCCGTTTTACCTTTCCCTTGAAACAAATCAAGAATGAATTTCTTACACTTGAGGAGATGGCAGAACTAGATCAGAAAAGGTCTTTAAACATTGGATTCATAGAGCCATGCTTTGATTTCAACAGTTCCACGCACTTGACCAAGTGGATGATGAATAGTACAAGTTGCTAAACATTGATAAGTGGATGGAAGTTGGTTTTGGACAATAAGAAGAAGAATGATAGAGAAGGTGACTGGACCCAATTGTGGAGTTTTAGGTGGAACGGACACCTCTACTTTTCACTAATACTGCTTAAGATTGCAAATGTTGGATTAGAAAGCTGATCCCTTTATATTAGATTAGGCTGCAATTAATTGAAAATATTAAATAATTCTACTAATTGAATAGATTGTAATTGTAATGGAGGAATACCTAGCTCCTTTGATTCTTGTACTTTTTATTTTTTTTAAAACACAAATTTTTGTTAAATTTCTCAATTTTTGTCATAAAACAACCATGAATTCTTTTGTTATTAATAGTTGGAGCAGTTGAACTATACTACATGTTACTTAAGCTATTATTGCTAGTTATATTGTCCTGGGAGTAGATATTGTTGATGTGCTCCTTGCTTATTTTCCTGAATGAACTCCACCGTAGCTGCATTTGTGATAGTTATTTTCTCTTGGACTTTTTGTACTTGGTCATCACTCTGCTGAAACTTCAGATGTCTCTTCAGCATTTTGGATGGAGAGAGGGTAGGTATGACAAAGAGGAAGCTTATGTAAGTACAAATTATTTTCTAAATCAAAAAGTCAGTTGAAATTTTGTTTGTCTTCATAATGAATCAACTTTCTATTGTTCTAACTATGCATATATGTACTTACTTGTGGTCGGATTGTTGAATTTTTGTGTTCCTTGGTCGAAATCAAATTCTCAAGGCAAAAGGACGACACGTTGCTCTTATTTAGAGGCTGCAATGGCCTTCTTTGAGTGTCTTCTCTTGAATTGAGTCGGTTCATCTAATGTTTAACGTATTCTCTACTTTCTAATGCATCGCATATTAAAACTCTAGGATTTCCATTATTGGGGGAAGAGAGTTGGATTTGCATTGACTTTTTCTGGAGGTAACTTCTCGCGGTAGTACCGAAAATATCATTTGAAACCATTACTCAAATTTATTCCTTTATTTTCTTTTATTGGTATCTTACTTAAACGGTTTGGTTATGTGTTCGTGCAAATGGATTAGATAATTTCAAGCCTGCAATTCTCTTCAATTTATTAACTTTCTTGTGAAGACAAATTTATGTTGTCAAAATATATCCTGTAAGAATGAGGTTAGTACATGTTCATTTCTGGTTGTTTCTCTGATAATAGATAGTTTCCTTTATGCACAGGGCTACTCTTGGACCTTCTTCTTCGGCATTTCTACTTCCTATTGTACGCTGGATACCCTTAGTAGTTACTTCCAGGGACAATATAGCCATGCATAGCGTGTAGTTTATGTACTTGACTAAATTTTTTTCATTTGAGAGCACAACTCTTTTTCTTTTAATAAGTTGCAGTATCAAATCAAATAAAGACATTCTATCTGAAGTAGTGGATTCACACATAGTGCTCTATTTTTTACTAGATACATATGAGCTATTTTTCTAATTGAAATTTCATGAAGTCGAAGAAGATTAACTTATGATCATGGGGATGGAATAACATTTTGTTGATTCTTTTAACATAAAAGGTCTCAGGTTTTCTAATTGCTGATGGTATATACTGTAGTTACCTAAAACCCCTATTCATGGGATCAACTCCTTGTTCTCAATGGTGTCAATGACATATCCAAGGCATCATGGAAACAATCTACGACTGTACTCGTTAGTTGTGCAATTATGACTGAAACATAAAGAGATGCAGGGTCTTAGTGCCAAGTTAGGATTATTGCTTTCATATTTCCCTTATTTAGGACAAGCATTTAATTTGATTTCTTGCATAAGAGAAGCAGATAATTTAGATTAGCAGTTTATTTTAAGTGTTTATAGTTTTCTATTGCACTAATTCATTGATAAATTGCATTGGCTGCACACCAACATGTAAGCGCATGCTCTTTGCTGAGAAAGGCAATCTCCTGTACTCAGAAGAAGAGATTCTGTGCAGTATTATTCTTTAACATGATAGGAAAGTTTCCATGAATTAATACAATCGCCATTGCACGCCTGCCATTTGTGTTTGCAGGTTATAAAAGAGATAAGATGGAAAGAGTCACTGCAATTTTTAACTTTCCATCCACTGCAACAAATTCATCTTTTATGTTACGCAGGCATTATGGCTTCTTGCTTTACCATTATAGATAACTATATTTCTTTAAAGCTCGTGGATGAACCCCTGCATCAACTGGTGTGTACATTTAACTCTTGATACCCATTGAGTGAAATTGTGGAATATTTACATCTAATTCTCCTTCTGTAGCTCCCTCGCAGAGCCCATTGATGGCACAAGGTCCAGCGGAAGTGACTGTGCACGCATCACCGGAATATCAAGCAGCCACAATCTCTCAGGCATATTTGATGCCCATGAGATTTGCTGTATGAGCCTTTTTAATGTTAAAAACTGCAGCTAGGTCAGCATCATCGGGTAGCTCTCCAGTAATATGAGTAATTGATGGGAAATTGGAATGTGGTTATCTTGTCACTGTCACTATAGGCTCAGAGAAGCATAAGGGGGTTCTCTACCAGGCACCGCAGAACCAATTATGTCAAGCAGCACAATAATGTTGTTGTCAACAATAGTACCAATACTCCCTACGCCAGGTATTCAACTTCGCTGCCGCAGAAAGAAAAGTGAGATAAAGAGGAAGGATCCTGCATCTCCCAAACCTAATAGAAGCGGATACAATTTCTTTGCTGAGTAGCATGCAAGATTGAAGCCCCATACACACTTAGATTTT
>JAOXYD010206892.1:0-20937 GCA_028565735.1 Pinacopodium congolense
AGTGAAGTTTTATGTGCCTAGTTCAGTTGAGGAGTCTTTTGAGACTCTTTCACTATTTAATCCTCTTTAAACTAGTAATTTTTCAAGTTAAGTAGGTAATTATGTGTGATTTTATTTTATTTTGGGTGTTAGGATTTGTTTAATAAAGTGTTAAAGCTTTTTAAGTGTGTTTGAATTAGGTTTAGTATGCTTTCTTTAAGAAGCCTTTATTTTAGTGTGTTTGATTTGAATTTATGTGTGTTTTAGCCTTGAATTTGAAGCAAATTGATGGATATTTAAATCCATGTTGTTAATACTTGAATTCAAGAGGATTTGGTTAGAAATTTAGAAGGAAATTGATCAAATTTAGCTTTAGATAGACCATCAATGACATCCTGATAGAACCATGTTGATGGATAAGAGGGTGTCGTTGTTCATAGCGTTTACAGGTCATTAACATCAACGACATTGTTAAATGAAGAATAGGGTGCCGTTAATAGAAGCAGAAGGTATAAAAACCTAGCAATTCTTAGGTTTTTCTCTCCACCCCTTTTCTCCCTAAAACCTTCCAAAACTCATATCTTCCTTGTTTCTTAACCAAATTGAGCATTTTTTTAGTTTATTTATCGCATTTCAAGTCCCCTACAACATTCTGTCTTCAAATCACTATAAAAATCAATAGATTTTTTAGAATCTGCTCTGACATATCTAGATCTTTTTCTCCAATTAAAGTATTCTTTTTCAATTTTCTCTTGATCTAGGCACCCATTCAATTGAAATTTGGTATCATTGTGTTCATAATTTCATAAGCATTCCATGGATACCTATCTTGCAGCCTATTGTTTCAATCAAAATTTTGGAAATTTTCAAATAAATTAGGGATTTTTTAAAACTTTTTCAGAAGAATTTTTTGATTTTTTTTTAATTTTCCAACCTATTCCAGTGTGATTGTTAAACAGTTTAGCATTAAATGGAACCACCGAGGAAACGATTGGCTTATGGCCCTTCCCGATTCATGAGTGTCGACAATCTCGACTAGTACCAGGCACATCGACACAACTCATTTATCGAGGAAAAATTGATCTATCCAAATATCGAGGCTCAATTTGATCTTTCTGGAGCCTTTAGGAGCATCGGTTGGGAGACAGTGGTGACCTTTTTAGGTACGTTTTATCTTAATCTCATGCACGAGTTCTATACGAATATCGAGGATAAGGACGATTCAAATACCATCGAGGTGTGATCTATGGTGCAAGGTATTCCTATTATATTAAATTGTGCTTATGTTTCAACTTTATTGAGAGTACTTGATAAGTGTGACGTCTATATTAAGACTAAGGACTCATTATATAGTGATTTGGTTTCTACGGATCCATCTTTTTCTGTACTTGCTGCGAGGGAGACCTTAGCAATGACTAGGAACAACAGGTGTTTTACCAGTTAGAACCTAGGTGATCGAGAGCAAATTATTGTTACCCTCGTTAGTTCTAGTATTTTCCTTGGAACTAATAAACTGAATGAGATGAGAGTGGTTGATGTTTATTTGCTGCACAAGATTTTGTATGGATTAGGTGATGTTCTCGACATACCATTTTTTGGATTTATTATTCTTGGTATGCGGGATGTGGTCAAAATCAAGAGGGCGACCAAGAATTTTAATTTTCCTTACTTCTTAATAAGGATTTTTTGGATGTTGGAGTTCCTTTGGAGTCAAAAGAAGTTGTTGATGCATCTTCCAATGTTATGATCAATGCAGCCCTGTTGAAGTCATGGAGTTTTATTTTTCGCCAAGGGCATTGGATAAAGAAAGGTACTGAAGACGCTCCTGTACATGAGGCTGTACTTGAGGCACCTGAGGCTGAGATGAGTGAGGCATCCTCTGACTCTACTCAGAGTGTGCCTCGACTGAGACTTGTTTCACCTACTGTAGCTCCTCCATCATCATCGGACGACCCTCATATTGCAATGATGCAATACATGATCAACATGGAGGGTCACCTCAGTTCTGAGCTTTCTAAGTTTCGTACAACCTTGTTTTCAAAAATTTTTGCTTTTCGGGGGCAATTGATTCACGTTTGGATAACATTCAGTATCAGGTGGATGATTTGCCCATCCAAATACGTGGCATGGAGGATTATCAGCGATCATAGGATGCCCATGACCCTTGTATCTAGTTCTTTTGGTTCTTTGTATTGTTGTTTTTGTTGTTTCAGTTGTTTTAGTTATTCAGTTTCGCAGTATAGGTTTCCCTTTCGTAGTATAGGTTTATGATGGCAGATTTATTGCTACTTTTGGTGTTAGCTCCCTGATGTATTGACTTCCATATTTATATGAGTGAAGCTTCTTCTGGCTATTTTTTCTATATTATTTTTCTCCTGCTTTTAGTTCCTGCAAGTCTGTTTCAATGCACTATCGGACCTTCAAGTATTTATCATACGAGTGTATTTCTTTCCCTACTCTCTTACATTATACTTTTCATTTCTTATTTTAAACATGGAGGACAAAGTTTAGTTCCAATGTTAGGGAGGGATTTATCTATTTACCACTTGAGTTTTGTTTGTTTGATAATGATTTGATTTATCATCAATTTCATCATAGTCTATAAATTGTGATTTTTTTATTTTAATCCTTTTTATTGTTTATGCAATTTGAAATGTTATATTATTAATTTTGACTATTAATGACTAAATGCCTTTAATTCATTTCATAATTTGGAAGGTAGATACCTAATGATTAGAATGATATTCATCATATAAAATGCAACTCTCTGAGTAATTTTGTAACTTCTTTTAAGGCATTAACCGCATTCAAAGAAAAAGAACCGGAATTAACTAAAAAATAATTACTTAATTAGTTAAATAAGTAAGCAGAATCACTCATCTAATTTCTAATATCATGTATGTGTATATAAAAAAGAAGAAAATAAAAAACAAAACAAAAGAAAGAAAATAAAAAGAATAAATATATCTGTATATGAGGTTTGAAGTTATGAGTGGAACAAAATATTCAGTTGAGTTACTGTGACAGAGTTGAGTAACCGGGGGTTATTCACGAGAAAATATTCATCTTCACTTAAAAATACTGAAGTGACATCTCAACTAATTTGCTTATGATTTTAATTAATTAGGTGATTAATTGATTTTTGTTTTAACTTTTGCTTTAAAGGATGTGGAAATGTCGAATAGATGATGCATTAAACTCAGTTTACTTTTCTTTTACATGTGGAATTTATTTTTAGATTTAGGTTGAAACTTGAAAAAGAATGAAATGATTTAACTGCATTTCTAATTTGATATGATTTATTAATATTGTAGCAGTTCCATTCATCAATATTTTTGAGGTATTAAGAAAGAATTTTCAATAATTGCAGTGTTAATTTTGAATTGATTTTTCCTATTTTTATATCCTATTATGAAATTGATGATGAATCAATTTGCTTGAGGACAAGAAATTCTTAAGTGTGGGGGAGTTATTAGGGGTTAAATCTATATTCTTTTTGGATGTTGTTTAATGTTAATTTATCCCTAATTCAGTGTTTAAATGATAAATTTGTGTCTTATTATGTTTAATTTGCAAGATGGAGCTTCATGATGAAGATTGGAGCAAAAAGGGTAAGAATTCACCTTTAATCAGTCCATCAATGTTACGCTCATAGGGTCACGTGGAAGGATGATCAAGGTGTCATTATATAGACAACATTCGACCATAAACGGCACCATATAGGCCACCATTATACATCGGTGCAGCCCACTATTATAGGTTCAGTCATCAATATCAACTCCATATCTCCACAATTATAGCTGAAGCATGTGACTACCCTATCCCCTTTGTCATTTAGCACTTGTAGGAGGCCAGAGTGTCTATATTAAAGAAGGAAAAACATAGAAACATGCAACGAACTTAGAGAATTCAGATCTAACCGTAGATAGAGAAGCTCTAGCTTTTCTTAGAATTTCTTAGATGTTTTAGGCTTCAAACATTTGTAATTCGAGTTATATTATGTATTTTGAGTTGTTGTTTGTTGGAGATTGAAGCTATGACGTGTATCTAAGTTTCTAAACCAACATAGGGGGTTTTCAACTCAGATTATAACTTATTTTCTCCTGTCTCCTGTATTAATCAAAGTTCATGTTCTTATGTGTATATTTTTTAATGTTCTTTGATTTTCTTGCAAGATCTTGTGGATTTTAAAGCTGTATTGATGTCCAGATCAAGTTAAGAAGTTCAGGACTTATCTAGAAGCTTTGTAATCATGTTTTGTAACTTCTAAACTACTTATTTTAGCTTTTACTTGTAGATCTATCAAAGAATGTGGCATAAGATGCATGCTTTTTATGCTTTAATGATTATATGTGCTTAAATATATTTTCCACATATTTGTGTTTTAATGTTTTATGAGAGTTTAAAGGCATGTAATAAGGTCTGATTTTTTTTATTGAAGATGTTAAAGTTTTGATTTTAGCCTGATCAGCTAAGATTAGAGTGAAAGATAATATAAGATTCAAGAAATCTACTTAGGTTGTCGAAAAAATAAATAAACAACATAAATCAATCATTGCATGACCAATCGTAGATTATTTTTTAGAATTAGAGATCTAAGACCACAAATCCAGAAATCAACCTTCTTGAAATTAAAGCTCATTGGCTAGTTTTAAAGCATAACCAAACTTTAAACTAATTTTAATTGAGAAAATGCATAATTCTTAACCATAGCTTTGTCTTGAATTCATGAAGGAACTCTAATCAGCCTTTGAATTTGTTTTTAAACTCAATTAATTCATTAATCCCTTATCTAGAGCTGGATTCCACAAGTTTATAATTTTCAGTAATTTTATAAATCATTTTATAATTCAAAATTGTAAATGTTTAAGCATAACTAGGATAGTTTATTAATTTTATCTTTTCAAATTTTTAATCAATTAATTTAGATTTTCCTAGATTATTGTAATCTAATTAATCTAGAATTTAACTTAAGAAAATCACATTTTCCCCATGGTTCGATACTTAGAGTCTGAAAATTTCTCCACTTTATTACTTGTTCGATAGGTGCACTTACCTTTCATCACGTTGGTTTTCGCTTAATATCAATTTTGTTTTCAAAGTAAAATCGGTTTAAAAAACTCACATTTTTAATTAATTCAACCAAGGAACAATAGCTTTCTAAATTCCAAAGTCATGGATTCAACATTTTTGAGCAAGTTGATATTTTTTATATTGGACTTATTCCATCTACCCATGGCATGGTAGATGCCACAACAAGAGCAAACCTAATGAGAAAAACTATGGATGAAGCTTTTAGATTGATTGAGGAAATGGAGACCAATGGTTTTTAATATAATTCTTAGAGAAATCCTTGGAAGCCATTGGGAGTTCATGCCATTAATGATACTCTTAAACCAAGGAAGTTCCAATCATGTGTTTTAATGATGAAAAAAACATTATTGTTACTAATGTTTGAGATTTGATGTGTAATCAAGATAGGTAAATGTTTAAAGTGTATGAACATATATGTCGCAGCCTAAGGTAGAAGAGCTCAAGCATGGGTGAAAGGATAACTAATGAAGATTAAGTGATGGAAGAAGATCAAGACATGAAGATTAAGGTTAGATAGGTTTAGGTGTGTCTTAGAATGTAAATGTCTTAAAATTGATCTTAATCAATGCTTAAAAAAGGCTCTCACATTTGCATATAGGATTCGAATTGTGGTTTTAGTGATTAATTAAATTTGATTATGACATTTGTTATGTTAGGAATTAAATTAGAATGATAGTTAGGCTAAATATTGCTTAATCAAGAAGTATTGTGATGAATTGTTTTAGTGTATGCTTTTGGATGATTTTTAAATAAATTAAAGTGTTGATTAAAGTTATTTGTGTGCATTTGAATTTTTTAATATAATTGTGATGCGAATTTCAATTTATTAAATTTTATAAAATGTTTGTGGAAGGTTTAAGTTGTTAAATAATGAAAATGTTTTATAATAAAGGCTACTTATTATATTTTGAATCAATTTAATGTTCTTATTAATTTAAAAAATTTTGATATACGTTTAAAATCATATTTAAAGTTTTATTCAATGTTTAGTTAATGTTTATATAGTTAAGAATAATTTGGTCATTTATTTGCATTGTTTAAATTGAATTTTGTTTGGTTTTTACTCATTTATTGACATACCTAAAATTTGTCCATATTTGAGTTATCATCATTCAATCTAATGTTTCAGTCCTCAAATATAATTTTATTGCTTCAAAATCATCATAAAATTTTTTCTTAAGGTTTCGAGAGTGCACTAAAGTTTTTACTTCAATTTGTTAAGAACTTAAAACATTTGTTTGAAGTCTAAGAACATAAACTACTCAAATTTGTCTAACATATATACACCTTATATGTTCACTTCGATTTTGGTTTTAAATCTATTTTTTATGCTACAAATTTTCTATTTTCTATTTTTTATATCTCCAGGAGTATGCTAGTATTTTTGTTTCAATTTTTAATCTATTACATTGTTGTTTTAAGCTCAATTTTACAAATTACTCAAAACCGTCTTTAATGAGTAGTTTAGCGTTTTGGGGTATTTATGTATTTTATCTCCTAAACGACTAGATCTACCTCCCAATGGCTCTAAACCATTCTAGACCTTATTTAAATCTTTTAATAACACTTTCATCATTCTCAAGTAAAGTAGAAACAAGTTTACAAGCTACAATTATCAAGAAATTCAAAGATGTACAGATTTTGCTCTTCATTGGTTCATCTCTACTTCTCTTGTTCTATTTTATTTCAATATCATTTATAGAGCTACAAAATTATTTTTCCTAGTTTTTTTGGATACTCAAGAGTTATCTTAAGCTTTTGATTACATTTATAGGGTTTGATTTCATTAATTATAAGCTTATATTCATACATATATTAAAATTTTTTCTGCATCTTGAATTTTTACACTTTTATTCTTAATTTAATCACAACTTTTGCATCTTAATCTATTTTTTCATATGCAAAATTAGTATTTTCTATTTGGATAAGTGTTTAAGAGTTTTTTTTAATAAGGTTTTATATTTGAGGGTGCTTATTTCATTTGATTAAAGATTATATTCATACATATATCAAAACTGTTTCTGCACTTTTTGTTTCTACATTTTATATTCTTATTTGAATTATAATTCTTGCCATCTTAATTTGTTTCTAAAATTGAGAAATTTTTGTTATTAGTTTGTTTAAGCATCCAATAGTTTTATTGAACAATTTATTGCATATTAGAAAGCTTTTTTCGTTGTTTTAAAGCTGAAGTTTTCATATATACCCAAATTGTCTCTATTTTGATTTATATTTTGTAGTTTTCTAAAATTTTGATCTTATTTGCTTTCTAGGTCTACAAATTTGATGTTTTCAATTTGTTTAAGGTTATATGAAGTTGCTAGTACTTTTTTTTTTCTAATTTTTAAGCCATTATATTGTGTGTTTGAGCTTAGTTTTGTAGGTTACCTTAAAGCTATAAAGGTTTAAAAGTTTATGTTTTGTTCTTGATTTTAATCTATTCGGTTGATGCCCTAAAATTGTGTTTATTGTTACAATTTTCTGTTAAAATGACTTCGAAAAGAAGGAAAATGAAAAAGAAAAAAGGTATAGAAGTAGAAATTAAAGAGCAAGAGGGACTTATAAGCTTTTTTCCAACCCAGACATACAATCATATAAGCCTTGAATTCCTTATCCTCAACGACTAAAGAATGTCAAATTAGGTAAGCAATTTGAGAAATTTGTAGAAATGTTTAAGAAACTACAAATAAATATCCCATTTATTGAGGCCATTACACATATGCCTAACTATGCAAATTTTTTTTAAAGATATTCTATCTAAGAAGGGGGAATTGGATGAATATTAAATTATGAAGTTAAATGAAGAGTGTTCTATGATCCATTTAAAGAAATTGCCTCAAAAGCTGAAGGATCCCAGTAGCTTTATCATTCCTTGTACAATATGCAATTTGCAAATAGATAGGGCTCTGATGGACTTTGGAGAAAGCATAAATTTAATGCCCTTTTTTGTCTTTAAGAAGTCATGATTAGAGGAACCAAAGCCTATTACAGTTTCATTACAATTAGTTACTCATTCGTGGACATATCCATAAGGGATTATTGAGGATATTCTAGTCAAGGTGGATAAGTTTACCTACCAAATTGATTTCCTTGTGTTAGATATGAAAGAAGGTAGTAAGATGCCCATTATTTTAGGATGACGATTTATAGCTACGGCCTAAGTAGTAATTGACGTGCATGGGGGTAAGTTGAAATTAAGACTTCAAGATGAAGAGATCCAATTTCATGTCTTTAAGGATATGTAACACCCTATGGATTATGATTGCTGCATCTTTATTAGAGTAAATTATATTGTGAGTGACCCTTTTATGATTTTATGTTCTCATCTATTGCAAAAGTTGTTAACTTATTCTCAATTTTTAGATTTAAATGAATAGGAAATATGTGAATTTCTTAGTGATTTAGAGGCTAGAAACGTATCCTTTGGTTCGCATCCATATAAGAAATATAAACTTCGAGATAGGCCCATTAAGCCTTTACATAAGTCATCAATCGAGGAGCCACCCAAATTAGATCTTAAGCATTTGCCTGCACACCTTAAGTATGCATTTATGAGTTTCCCATCACATCTACGTGTTATTATATCACCATCTTTGACTGATAGTATGGAGGACGATTTATTAAGAGTCTTATGAGATCATATAGGAGTCATCGAATGGACTATAATAGATATTAAAGGGTTAAGTCCTTTGATTTGTACACATACGATTTTTATGGAAGATGAAAGCAAGCCATTAGTTTAATCAAAGCCAAAATTAAATATGAAAATGAATGAAGTAGTGAAGATATTAGATGCTAGTATAACTTTTTCGATCTTTAATTCAACTTGGGTTAGCCTAGTTCAAATGGTACCCAAGAAAAAGGTTGTTTTACTATGATTTGAAATGATTAAAATTAGTTTATAGCAACAAGAAAGTTAACTGGTTGGTATATATGCGTAGATTATAGAAAATTAAATGAATTCACTATAAAGGATTACTTCCCCTTACCTTTCATTGATCAAGCCATAGAAAGACTTGTTGAGCATATTTTTTATTATGCATTAGACAGATACAATGGCTATTTGCAAATTCTAGTAGCCCTTGAGGATCAAGAGAAAACTATATTCACCCATCCTTATCAAACATTTGCTTATAGGCACATACCCTTTAGATTATGCAATACCTTGCCACTTTCCAGCGTTGTCTGATGGTAATATTTTTTGATACGATAGAATCTTACATTGAGGTATTTATGAACAGTTTTTTAGTATTTGGCACATCTTTTGATTCTTGTTTGAAAATTTTGGATAGAGTGTTTACAAGATGTGAAGAGATAAATTTGGCGCTAAAATAGGAAAATTTCCATTTTATGGTTCAAGAGTACATTGCACTTGGCCATAAGATATCAAGTAATGGAATCAAAGTCAATCCAACTAAAATAGAGGTAATCGCTTAACTTACACGTCCAAATTCATTTCGATGGGTTAAGATTTTTTTAGATCATACTGATTTCTGTTGTAGATTTATTAAAGATTTTTCAAAGATTAAAAATCCCCTTACTGATCTTTTAACCAAGGATGTCATATTTAACTTTGATGAAAAATGCATACAGTCTTTTAAGTTATTAAAGGCAAAGCTTACAAGTGCACCATTCCTAATTTCACTATATTAGTTTTTACCACTTTGAATAGATTTGCTATGTAAGCTATTTAGCAATTGGTGTAGTTCTAGGGTATTAAAAGGATAAGATTTTCCATCTAATTTACTATATAAGTCAAGCATTAAATAAGCCCCAGAAGAACTATACAACAACTTAGAAAGAAATGTTAGCTATTGTCTTTTTTTAATAAATTCCAGTCTTTTTTTTTTAAGGTGACACTGCATATGGATCATTTAGCTTTGAAGCATCTTATGAATAAACTTGATGTAAAACCAAGGTTAATTATATGGGTCCTATTGTTAAAAGAGTTTGATATATAAATAAAGGACAAGAAGGATGCTAAAAAATTTATTTTCGACATCTATCAAGAATAAGCGAAGTAGTAATAGAAAAAGCTGAATATCAAGACATTAGGGAAATGTTTCCAAAAGAGTAACTGTTAATGGATAAATTGCCATGCTATGTTAAATATGTTAATTATCTAGCTACCAATGTTATTCCTTATAATCTATCACATCAACAAAGGAAAAAATTTCTGACTGATGTTAAGCTATACTTATAGGGTAATCTTTTTGATATAAGATCTATGGTGATGGAATTATTAGAAGATGTATTCCTTCTAAAGAAATGCCTTTTGTATTATGACATTATAATTATGAAGAAGTAGGAGGACACTTCCAACAAACTAGGACTACACACAAGGTTTTAGAGGCTGGATTTTATTGGCCCACTTTATTCAAGGATGCATTTGAGCGTATTAGATCTTGCAATAACTGTTAGAGAGTTGGAAACATTTCTAGGAAACATGACATGCCATTTAATAATATCTTGGTATGAGAAGTGTTCGGTGTATGGGGTATTAATTTCATGGGGCCTTTCCTTAAATCCTATGCCAATCAATATATTTTAGTTGCAATCGATTATGTCAATAAATATGATGAAGCGGTTGGATTGCCAACTAAGGATGCAAAAGGTGTGGTCAAGTTTCTAAAGGAAATTATTTTTATAAGATTTGGTATACCAAGAGTGATCATCAGTGATGGAGGTTCGCAATATTATAATAAGCAATTTGATTCTCTCCTATCAAAGTATGATGCAACTTATAAGGTTGCCATGTTTTATTATACCTAATCTAGCGGTCAAGTTGAAATACTAACTGAGAAATTAAAAGAATTTTGAAAAAAACCATTAGTGCATCGCGGAAAGATGGTCTTTGAAATTAGATGATGCATTATGGGCCTATCGAACTACTTACAAGACATCTATTGGCATGTCTCCTTATCATTTAGTTTATGGAAAGTCATGTCATTTGCCAGTTGAGCTAGAGCATGGGGCACTTTGAGCGATAAGTTTTTAAAATTTTAACTAAAGGAAAGATGTCGAACAAAGCTTTTTAAAATTGAATTAGATAGATGAATTTCAAATAGATTTCTATGACAATTCTAAGCTTTATAAGGAAAGGGTAAAAGGATGGCATGACAAGCATATTATTTAGTGAGAAATTAAAGCTGGTGACAAGGTTTTAGTTTACAATTCAAGGATAAGACTCTTTCCTGAAAAGTTGAAATTAAGATGAATTGGTCCTTATGATGTGATTAAAACCAATCCTTTTAGTGCTTTTGGGGTTACAAATGGCCATTCCACATTTGACATATAGTCAAGCTTTATATTCCTAAACCAGTTAAGGAATTCACTAATACTTTCACTCTTAATGATCCTCACTGATCTATGTCCTTTTTTATTTAGTTACTATTGTATTTATGTGTGTGTGTGTTTTTTTAGTTTTGTATGTTCTCTTAGTAAGAGGTTCTTTCTTTAGTATTTTGTGCTTTCCTTTTTTTTTTTACTACTTTGTTACTCGGTGATTCTTCTTAATATTATCTTTTATGGATCATGGCTTCAGTTTATTGTACCTCCAATTCTTTCATTTTTATTTGATCTTTTTAGGTGAACTTTCCAATTTTTGTTTAATTTTCATGGAGTGATATCTAAATTATATTTTATCCAAGTGCTTTCTGTCCCCTTTTCACTCATTTTTATGCTTTATTATTATTTTATGAACATTAGGGATCAATGTTCAATTTAAGTATAGGGGAGGGATAGAATTGTTTAGGTTATTATCCCACTTATGTTTTTCTTGTCATAAAGCATGTTGTTTTATCATCTTTTAAAATTAATCTATAATTTATGGAAAATCTTTTTAATTTTGATGAATTATAATTAGGCAGTTTCTTTTTTTTCATTTATTATGCCCTTTTTAGATGTTATGTGATTGATTAGTAATATTGAAGATCAAATGGTTTTAAATTGTTTCTTATTTTGGATTATGATATCTTATAGTCATTTTTATATTCCATGTTCAAAAAGGCATAGTTCTAAAGTAAAATATGCTTTCTTTTAAACTATATCATCATCCTATTTAAATTAAATAAAATGGACAAAAGAAAAAGAAAAGAAAAGAAAAGAAAAGAAAGATAAACTTTAAATAAGTGAGCAAGTTTTATTCACTCCACTAGCTTCTAACTAATTAGATGAAGTTAAAGAGTAATGCTTGTAGCTAGTTAATAGATGCGACTCAGTTGAGAAATCGAGGGTGTTCCCAAAAAAAATATTCACCTTCATGTAAAAAGATTAAGTGACTTTTAAACCATGCTTCAAAATGCTAACTATTTTGGTTTATATTTTTCTCTTAAAATTATAAAGGATTAATGGTTGTTTGAAAGATGATACATCTTGCTTTATCACTATTCCTTTTGCATACGGAATTGAAGTTGTGATTTGAATCTTTTACCTTTATAATGATTATTATTAGATAATCTAATCTTGATCTTTAATTCTATATATTTAGATCTATTTCTCTCATTTATTTAGGTGGAAAATTCATAAGAAAATGGTAGTAAAATGTCTCAAAGTTAATCTTTAGACAACGCCCACCAGTAGACCTTATAACACCCCATTACCATAGAACATATACCTGAACATCTAGAGGATATTCAAGAACATACCCTATGAGAATGACAATTTTAGAGCAATCATAATCACTATTATGGCATCATAGAACACAAGTAATATACATTTTTCATTTCATTTAAAAAATATATATCGTTTACAAAGTCACTACATCTCATCATCCATATGTATTTAAAAAACCAAAACATATGAATGTTTACTATTCCATATATAACATATACTACATGAAATGAGAAACTAAAGAAAAACATTCTATTTAAAGTCCACAGGTATCAGTTGACCAGAACTTTTAGCCATTCTTGAGTCCAAAAGTGATAGAACTAAACTTTTAACAAATTTCCTTAAAAAATAAGTCTCCTTAGTACTTGAAAATCAACATTTGCAATTTTTGATGATTTTTGCAATTTTAGTGAGTGAACCATCATCGATGTGCTCACTCGAGTTAAAACACAATATCATGATAATGCAACCAAATTCTCAACTATAGAACTTTATTAACCTTAATTGTTCATCTAATCAACATGTATACAAATATTTCATTTGACTATAACAACATGCTTTAGTACTATGTCACAATCATAAACATGTATACAAACATAGCATAGTATATCAGCTCAATTTCATCATTTTTTGAAATGAATCATATGATACAAGTAAGATATATACACAAAGAACATGAGACACCACTTTCCTTTTTATGTTGTTGTGACCGAGCGCCTAATTTAACTCTAGCTGTATGTTTACATTTATGAGATTTAAGCTCTTTTAACGTTGGTCACTTCGGTCACAACTCCTTTATCTGATCATGCATATCAATGTAACGAAAAGCATCAAGTCACATATTATGCTATCAAAAATTCTCATTCAATGTGCACAGTCATAAAGCATATTCATTGGATCTCAATCAAACATTTAACATATAGTTGAGAACACATTTTCCATATTCATATTCAATTTGCAAGCACTTCCAATATGGTCCTGAATATCAAACTCCTCAGATATTTGATGATCTAGAATTATTATAACCATATCAATAACAAATCAATATCTAACAATTAATGAAACAAAAAATATAGTGAGTAAACATCTAGGTTAGCTCACAGTCGGCTCTAATATAGCTATTGTCTTGATGTGCTGGCAATGTCTGGATGTTGTTGGTCACTTGTGCTTCTAAATAATGTAATACAAACACATGTAAACATCAATAACTTATTTAATCAAAAAAGTATTCAATTATACACATGTATATGTGATTTTTAATGCATGCTTAATTGCCTTTCTCGGGTAATAACCCTTATACATAGATCTTTTGCTTATACACCAAATTTTTTCCATCCATATATATTCATACATTTACCCAATTCTCATTCAGAATTACCCCAAGTTCTTAAATTCTCATTCTCTATACCTTATACACATTATGCTTATCTTTTAAGATCATATTTTCATGAAATGAACTCATTTATTCCTTAGACAAATCAAAATTTCCAGATTTAAAGTTATCCACATCAAAATAGTCCAATTGTTAGAAATCAATTAACTATATAAATTTATCAAGATATCTTCTAGAAACATTGTTTCACATAAGAATTAATAAGAAATAAATGATCATTTTCCATGTTTTATTCTTTGTCTAATTCGAGCTCTAAAGTCCTCAAAAGTTTCGACATAATATAAGGTTTCTACACATGGGTTTGCGACAGGCAGTATTAGGAAAATAAACATAACTCTAGCTCTAGTAACTATTTTGTCAAGACATTTTGATAGAGGTCAACCTATGACCTATAGCTACAACTTTAATTCTTTGAGTTTTGTCAAATTCATGCTCTAAAGATATCTAAAATAGATCAAAAAAGTAAAACCGTAATTTCACCCTACATAGGAGTCTATCACAGTCAGTGTTAGGAAGATGAAATTGAAACCACCATTTTGACGTGCAACTCTAATTTTCAAGATTTGAAAAAAACCTTAATAACACCCATCTTTAGCATGAATTCTTCATCAGTTATACTTCAAAACCCAACTTAAATCATCCATAACCTACTCCTTTCATACATACAAAAACAGAACATAGAAATACCCTATTTTATGAAAAAATTTATAGCTCAATCAATTATGAACATCATATGTAATTCATCTTAACTTTTCATCATCAATTCTCTATAATACCATGCTTTAAATACCAATCCTTTACTTACTTGTCTAACACAAATTACAGCCCAAAGATCAAGCTAAATCAACTCTCCCTGTATGTAAAAAAATCAACACAAATCCAAGGTAACATTAACTTGGTTTTTGGCTAGAAGAGAAGATAACAAAAATCTAATTTGTTAATCATCTAAAAAAGGGAAAAAGCATGGATTATCGGTGTAGAAATTAGACACAAACATATACAAATCACAGGGATGCAAGGTGAGAGAGCTTCAGTGGTGAGAGAGGAAGCAAGAAGAAAAAATGAACCAAACTAAGTTTGGGAGCAAAAACGTTACACTTAGGTGCTAGGTGTCTCCTTTTTACTATGCTACATGTCCTTATGCATGGTCTCCATTTTTCTTATATTTTTGTTGTCAAATAACACATTTAGGCTAGGGCATTTAGCACCTACTCATTGCTACCGTTTTTCAACTAATTAGCTATGCCACTTGTCACTTAAGTTTGAATGCTAACTGTCACTAATTCATAAGCTTAAGCTCAGTCAACTTAATTTTCCAAAATTTTTCCTAGACCAAATATACATTGTCATCTGTCTTTTTTCTAGTTGTACCAATTAACTAGAAATTTATTTCTTGTAATCAATCAAACAAAAATTAAAGATGTACACAATACACATTTCTCATCATGATCATTTTAACCTTCATAGATGGGAATGAGTCAATTGAGTCCATATACATTCTTTGCTATGTGTACTAATTCTTAATTCATGTCTGTATGCTTTTGTTATGCATATTAATGGAATGAATTCATGACTATTACAATTCTTCCCCCCTCAAAAAAATTTTTTTCCTCGATATTCTTACCTAATTGATTAAACAGATGGGGGTACTGTTTGCTTATACTCTCTTTAATCTCATATGTAACTTCTTCTCTCAAATGATTCTTCCAAAGTACTTTAACTAATGGGATCACTCTATTTCTTAATTGTTTAGTCTGATAAGCAACTATCTTAACAAGTTCCTCCATATAATTGAAATTACTTAAAATTTCAACCTCCTACGTTAGTAACTTATGTGTCAGGTTTAACCAATACGATCTGAGCATACTAATATGAAACACATTATGACTCTGAACCATCTTAGTTGGTAATGCTAACCTGTATGCCAATGGTCTAACTCTCTCTATAATTTCAGATAAACCAATGTATCTAGGGCTGAACTTATCCTTTTTACCAAACCTCAATGCTCCACTCCAAGGTGATACTCTCAAGAACACTTTGTCTCCCACTTGGTACTCTATATCTCTCTAATGCAGATTTGTGTAACTTTTATGTCTATCCTGAGTTGCTTTAATTCTACTCCAGATCAATCTCACTTCATTAACAATGTCTTGAATTATTACTGGGCCTTCAATAATCCTTAGGCACTTTTTATCCCAATACAAAGGTGTTCGACACTTCTTACTTTACAATGCTTCATATAGAACCATACTAATACTACCGCGGTAATGATTGTTGTAGGAAAATTAAATAAGAGCGATATATTGATCCCATGCACCTTAGAACTCTAAAACACAATCTATAAGCATATCCTCACAAATCTTAATAGTTCTTTCACTCTATCCATCTGTTTGAGGATGAAACGTTGTACTAAAGTTCAATTTTGTGCCCATAGTTAACTGTATACTACCCCAGAATTTAGAAGTGAATCTAGGATCTCGATTAGACACAATAGATAAGGACATTCCATGTAATCTCACTATTTCATTTACATACCTCTGGGCCAACTGATCCATTGTATTATTCTCCCTCACAGGTAAGAAATGGGCTAATTTTGTCAATATGTCAACAATAACCTATATGGCAGCATGTTGCCTCAAAGTCCTCGGCAAACCCATAATGAAATCCATAGTAATCCTTTCCCATTTCCACTTTGGAATTAGCAATGATTATAACTTCTCAAATGGAGCCTAATGCTCAGGCTTAATCTGCAGGGAAGTCAAACATTTAGCCGTCTATTCTGTCTCTTGTTCTTTTATCCTTGGCCACTAAAAATGTTGTATCAACGTACTGTATATCTTGGTAGTACTAGGATGCATGGCATAAGCTGCCATATGTGCTTCTTCTAGAATCTCTTCTCTCAGATCCTTAACATTAGGTATAAAAAATCTCTACTTCAACTATAGTGTATCATCTCTCAACTTAAATTCAAAACTTGAATCCTATTTCAACTTCACTAATTCTAGATCTTTACTCTTAGCTTTTCTGATTCTTTTATGCACTACTGGCCTAAGCTTTAATGTAGCTACTAATGCTTCATTTTCCCCCAAATTTAATTCAAAATTCAATGCTCTCAATTATAATAGGTTTGGTAACCTCGATGTTTGTTTATATGCCACATTGATATTGGATTTTCTAATTAAAGCATCAGCCACAACGTTAGCTTTACTAGGGTGGTATTCTATCATGCATTCATAATTTTTAAGTAATTCAATCC
The DNA here is from genome assembly GCA_028565735.1 of Pinacopodium congolense. Lineage (NCBI taxonomy): Eukaryota > Viridiplantae > Streptophyta > Magnoliopsida > Malpighiales > Erythroxylaceae > Pinacopodium > Pinacopodium congolense. The sequence continues at coordinate 17,334 of JAOXYD010206892.1, forward strand.
ATATTTCAAACTTTTATGATCAGTAAATATCTGAAATGTTTCACCATACAGATAATGTCTCCAAATCTTCAATGTAAACACTATTGCAGAAAGTTCTAAATCATGAATCAAATAATTAAATTCATGAGACCTCAACTGTATCAATGCATATGCAATCACTCTACCAAACTACATAAAAACACATCCTAACATCTGGTGTAAAGCATCACTATACACTACATATCCTCCAAATCCAAAAGGAATAGCTAACATTGGTGTTGTAGTTAATCGATGTTTTAACTTCTTAAAACTCTTTTGACATTCATCAGTCCATCTGAAAGGTACACTCTTCCTTATAAGCTTTGTCAAAGGGGTTGAGATCAATGAAAACCCTTCAAAAAACCTTATGTAATAACCAGCTAATCCAAGAAAACTCCGAATCTCAGACAAATTTCTCTAAGCTTCCCACTTCATCATTGCTTCAATTTTCTTTGAGTCCACCTGTATGCCCTATCTAGACACTATGTGACACAAGAATACTACTTGATCAAGGCAAAATTCACATTTACTAAACTTGGCATGCAATGTTTTCTTCCTCATATTTGTAATATTAGCCTCAAATTCTTACAACGTTCTTCTCTATTCCTCGAATACATAAAAATATCATCGATAAACATAATCACAAAAGGATCTAAGAAGGCTGAAATACCTTATTCATCGGTGCCATAAAAGCTGCTGGAGCTTTTATCAACCTAAAAATCATTATGAAAATCTCAAAATGCCTATATCTTGTCCTGAATGCACCTTTTAGTACATCTGCTTCTGGTATCTTTAATTGATAATACCCTGATCTCAAATCCAATTTAGTAAACACCTGAGCTCTTTGTAATTGATTAAGTAAATTATCTATCCTCGATAAAGATACTTGTTTTTCATTGTAAATCGCTTCAACTACCTATAGTCAATACATAATCTCAAAGTCCTATCCTTCTTCTACACAAAAAAAACTGAAGCTCCCAAAGGTGACACACTAGGTCTGATAAAACCCTTATCCAACAACTCCTACAATTGAGTCTTAAGTTCTTTAAGTTCCATAGGTGTCATTCTATACGGAGGAATTGATATAGGAGCAATACCTAGAACTAAGTCAATCATAATCTCTATCTCCCTTTTTGTGGTAGACCTGATAATTCAGTAGGGAACACATCTAAAAAATATCTAACAATAGGAATATCCCATATATTGTACTCAGTTAAGTTATCAGGTACATAGCCTAAGTAAGACTCACATCCACCTCGAATCAGTATAAGAGCATTCATTGAGAAAATCAACCTAACTGGAACTGCTTGACTAACACCTCGGAATATCACCCTTAGTTGATTAGGGGATTCAATAGTCACTTCCTTAGTATAACAATTCATGTAAAGTAAGCTAGTCCATATCTAATATAAGGTCTATCTCCTTTAACTATAATACCATCAAATTGGTCTTTAACTCTGCCTAATCAATCTGATTGATACACCTTTTACAGGCTTCTCCACTCATTATAGTACTTACTTCTAAGCAACTTTTCATCAGCTCTCTCTCACCATGCAAATTAGATGCCAAATATGGTGCAATAAATGAATATGTGGATCCTGGATGTAATAATGCAAATGACTAAAATTGAGAGATAGTTAACATACCTACAACAACATTTGGGGAGTTCTATGCTTCCTGTCTTGTGATAGAGAAGAGCCTAGCTTAATACTATGGTTCGCTACTTCATGCCTTAGCCTTTGTTGAACTAGTTCTAGCTCTACCTATGCGTCTCTGTCTTGTTCCACTAGCTCTACTCTATTGGACAGTTGTCTCAGTTGCTGATCCTCCTCTCACTCCAAACTATACTCCAGAGATTATGGGACAATCTTTAAGCTGATGTTTAGGAGAGCAACAACATAAACAAGCTCTCGTTAACCTCCAGCATTCTCTACCATGTTTCTTTCCACATTGCTCAAAATCAAGCATCTGTTGTCTTTGCCCTCGAGAATTTTGTCCTCTAAATCCCTGACCTCTGTCACTACTAGTCTGAGCAAAGCCACCTCTCAGTCTAAATCTAGACTACCTTGATTTAGATTATGATCGGGATGATCTATTCTGGCGTTTCTTAAATTTCCTTCCAGAATCAGATTGGAATTCACCTTGGTTTTTAATTTTAAACTCTTTCCTATACTCTCTTTACCCATCTTTGAGGAATAGCTCAATTGAAATCGAGGCAGCTCTCATCTCAGTAAAGCTACGTAAATTAGTAATGGCTAGTCTGGTTCTGATCTCCATATTCATTCCATCTTCAAACCGCCTACACTTGTCTTCTTTTGTTGGAATTTATGCAGTAACATATCCCATTAATTCATTAAACGTCACTTCATACTAAGAAACAGTTAGGCTTCCTTGTTTTAGATCTAAAAACTCCTTCATTTTCCTATCTAAGTAAATCTTGGGCATATAGTTCTCTTTAAAAAACCTCAGCAAGTTATCCTAAGTCCTTCTAAACGATCGAGCGAACTGCCAATAACAATCTTCCACTATTTGATAAGCCATACCTTGGAGTAGAGAGATTGCTTAATGAAATCTTTCATCAGCCTCACAGTCAATCTAATCAAATACCTGTTTCGTTCTTTCCAACCAAATTTTTTCCTAGGCAGGTTTATACTCCCATAGAAGTCCACAACTCCCTGCTTTCTGAGTTTATCTTACCTCCTCTATCTACTCTCAAGAATTCTCAGAGGCAATTGTTCAACCTTTCGAATTTGAGACTCTCTATTAGTGATAGGGGTCAAATTGATCTGATTTTTATAGTTAATTTTTTGAATTATGACCCCTAAATCAGTGTTTAATTGTTTAATAGATGCCTTATAATGTTTGATTTGCTGATCGGAGTTTATTGATCAAGAATATAGCAAAAACATCAAAGAATTACCCTTTGTGCTGACCATAAATGGCCCCCTGGAGAGGGTGCTGTTGTTGAAGAACAGGGGGTCATTGTCACTATCCAAAAGTAGGGCTATAACGGCACCCTCTAAGGGTGCCATTGTAAGCAAAGAGGGTGTCGTTGTACTCCAAGTCAGCAATGCAGCCCCACATCCTCCAGATTTCAAATATGGTGTGACCTCCATTATGCCCCTTGTCTCCTGGTATGTGAGGGTGGTCTCATAGAGCCTGCATAGAGCCAAGAAAACATGACAATTCAGATCAATTAGTGAGGAATCAGATCATAGTAAAGTGAGAAGCTCTAGCTTCTCTCTTCATTTTTTCTTCTTTGAACACTTAGGCTTCAAACACTTAGATTTCGAGTTTCTAAGTGTATTTTTTAGTTCTGTAAGTTGAAGAGTGCTGCTAAGACACAGTCTTGATTTTCTAAATCACTACAGGGGGTTTTCTAACTCAGATTATTCATTGTATTCTCTTCTTTTTCGAATTAAATAAAAGACTAAGCTCTTATGAATATATCTTTGTGTATGCTTTGATTTCTTGCTAGATCTGGTGGATTCATAGCTACTGTGGTGTTTAGATCATCTTAAGGAGTTCAAGGCTTGTCCAGAAGGAATTCTAACACGTCTTGTAACTTCTATTTCATTTATTTCAG
>JAOXYD010206902.1:0-20937 GCA_028565735.1 Pinacopodium congolense
AATACTAAATGAATAATTGAAACTGTATGAAATAAAACCCTTAAACAACTTAATACTTAATCAAGGTAAATCTGGAATTATCATTAACATTTTAAAGCAAAAAAATATTCAAAGATTGAATAATAGAGTAGTAAAAAAATTAAACCAAAAAAACAAGAGAATTGGTCTAGGTAAGACAAGGATTCGGCAAAGCAAACCAATTTGGATGGACTTTGATATGGATAGCATAATACACAGCAATAACAATTGACATTAAGAAGAAATAGACATCAAAAGCACAACAAGAATAATTGCAGTAAACTCCAAGTTACAGCCGAAATACACCATCTGTATAAAAGCTTCATTGTCAAGTGGAGAATAAGTCGAAAACTGCCCACCATATATGACTTTCTTGGTCTTGTCTTCTTCTCTCCTTGTGCAGCTATTCAAACTCACCAAATAACCAAAGCTTCAAAGTGACTTAGGAGAGCAGCCATCCATACTCACCAAATGGGGAATATGAGACAAAGAACTCTTACCTTATGTGACTTTCTTGGTCTTGTCTTCTTCTCTCCTTGTGTAGCCGTCTAACTCTCTAAAATAACTAAAGCTTCCAAGTGAATTAGAGAATAGTCGTCACACCCCACTAACTATCTTACCCCTTGTCTTTTTTTCTCTAGGTCTTTTGTTCATTAAAGCCCATGCATGTTCCCATCAAATGGTGTTGTTTTGTGCAACACTTAACAAACACGTCCAGCCCTCTTTTGAATTACTAGTTTCCGTATTCTTCTCATGTTAAAGTCGTTTTTGCTCCTTTAAAATGCAAGACTTCTTAATTCAATTGCCAAGATTCTCTTTAATGCTTCCAATCCCTTTTAATCTTCTTGTTTTCAATATAAATTTGTGTTTAATAATTAAATCTTCATCAAAACATAATATAAACACAAAATAAGAATTTAGGAACTAAAATAAAGTTAAATTCATATTGAAATACGTATGAAAATATCAAATAATTCAACTATATTAGCCACTCATTTGAATCAAGGAAAACAAAATTTATCATGTATATAACTCATGTTCTTCCAAATATAAGCTTAAAATTGATTTTCAATGCAAAAGATTGGTTTAGAATGCATCAAATGGAGCTACAAACATGCTTGTAGGTCTAAGACACGTGATAGAGCTTTTACAACCCTTAAAAAACAAGCTAAATTTGCAAAAAAAATCAGATAAGATGAATAACACTTGTTTGGAGCCCTAAAATTTGATTGAATCTAGAATTTGATCTGAAAAATGTATTTCTCTCCATTAATTCTTGTTGATATGGCTTCTAAACCTCCATATATATGTCAGTTGCAAGTGGGAAGCAACTTGTGCAAGTTGTAGCAAATAAGATTGCAGATCTAGCTAGAAATCCGTCGATTCGTACCTAAATGGCACTTAAAAGGAGCACTACAGTAGGCTATAGAGATGTCATTTTAGTCCATTGCATCGAGAGTAATATAGTGGGCTTAGAGAGCATTACGGTTGTCTATTGAGGTTTCTGTTTTGGTCTAAATCTTGGAATAATTTTCTTCAAGTTTTAGCTTCCATATGCAATGTTAAACATTTATAAACATAATTAAGTAATGTAGTAACAAATTGGGAACAATGTCACTTAATTTGGCATAAATTAGTTATGAAAGTGCATTAAAATCAAAGTCTATCAATGGTTGACCGACCCCTTTTGTTCTAATCGACCGATAACTCTAATTGTTCGATCAATGTCATGTTGTCAAAAAAAAAAAAGGGATAAAAGCATTTTTCACCCATTAAAACCTAGAAGAGGTGTATAAAAGGCGACGAAAAACATATAAGAGTGGGAACCTGATAGGGGTCAAATTGATATGATTTTCATGGTTAATTTGTTGAATTATGAACCCTAATTCAATGTTTAATTGTTTAAATGATGCCTTATAATGTTTAATTTGGATAATGGAGCTTAAGGATGCAGATTGGATCAAAAAAATCAAAGAACACCTCTTATTCTATCCATTAACGGCACCATGAGAGGATGCCATTTTCTGATGATCCAGGGACCATTATACTCTCCAGAATTCGAGCTATAACGGCACCCTGTGATCTGCATTAGGGAGGCAGGGTGCTGTTAATCTCCAAGTCAACAATTTTAGCTCCATATCTTCTAGATTTCAATCTTGGCGTGATCTGCATTAATGCGCCTTGTCTCTTGGCATGTGATGGTGATCTCCAGAAGTCTGCGTACATCAAATACAACAAGATAACACGTGGGAATTAATTAGATTTCAAATCAGAGTAGTTATGAGAAGCTCTAGCTTCTTTCTTCTTGTTCTTTTTTGAGTGCCTAAGCTTCAAACACTTACATTTCGAGTTTCTGATTGTATTTTTGACTTCTGTAAGTTGGAGATTGCAGCCAAGACACATATTTGAGTTTCTAAATCACCATAGGGTGTTTTCTAACTCAGATTGTTCATTATATTCTCCTATTTTTTGGATTAAATCACAGACTAAGTTCTTATGTGTATATCTTTGCATATTCTTTGATTTTTTTGCTAGATCTTGTGGATTCAAAATTGTGTAGGTATCCAGATCAATCTAAGGATTTCAAGACTTGTCCAGGAGGATTCTAAACATGTTTTGTAACTCCTAACTTATTTATTTCAGCTCATATTTATAGATCTAGTCATATTATGTTGTTTAAGATGTATATCTTGTATGTTTTGATTCAAACTTGTGGCTAATCGTATCTGTTGATATGGATTGATGTTTTGATGTTTTATATGAGTTTAGATGCATGTTTGTATGTCTATATTTTTCTTATTAGAGATTTGAAACTAAAAAATTTTAAGTTGGCCACTTAAGATTAGGATTAAAGATAGTTTAAGTATGAGAAATCATCTTAAATTGCTAGAAAAATCAATAAGCAACATAAATTAATCCTTGCATGACCAAACCTGGATTTTTTTGTGATAGTTGGAGTTTTGGACTTAGTTTTCCAGAACTCACCTTCTTGATATTTATGCCCATTTACTTGTTTTTAAAGCATAACCAAACTTTAAACAAGATTAAATGAAGAAAAAGCAAAGTCTTAACCATATCTTTGTTTTGATTTCGTGAAGGACTTTAATCAGACATTAAGCCTGTGTTTAAACTCAAATAAATCAACAATCATCTAATCCATAGCTCATTTACACATTTGGTAATTTTAAGAATTTTTCAAAAGCAATCAAAATTTGTTTTGAAAGTGTTTAAGCCAAGATAGTCAATTTTAGCCTTTTTCAAATTTTCAATCAATTTCGCTAGATTTTTCCTAAATAATTGTAGTCTAATCAACCTGGTAATTAAGTAATTATTTCCCCGTGGGATCGACACTTATAGTTTTAAATTTTACTCCACTTTATTACTTTTCCGATAAGTGCACTTGTCTAAAAAGTTCGTTGGTTTTAAAGTAAAATCATTTCAAAACACTCGCCATCTTTAAAGTCACCTAACCAACATAACATAACTTAAAAAAAGCAATATGTTCCATAAAATATATAAATGCATTCAATTAATATGTTAAGATGGAGAGAAATTTCAATTAACTTATCAATTAAATATAATTACATAACTTGAGAAAGAGTGTCATTTACCATACGGAACCTATAGTTTGAGGATATTTGGAAATCATATTGAATCAAGGTTGAATGATGAATACACATGCATCCTAGAGGGATTAACTATCTAGATCCTAATTTCTTTGTTGTTTATTAATTAGTGTATGACTATCTTAGATATTCTATCATTTATTTTATTTACTTTCAGTTTATAAATTAACCACTTCTTTAGTGGGCAAGATAATAAAGATTGGAATTCAGTGGTTGTATAATCCTCATGAATCGATAACTTAGATTCACAACATCTTTACCACATAACGATCGTTGCACTTGCCTTATTACATGTGTTGGTACTATTTCATTAAGATTCTTGATTTTTATTTTATTTAAAATTAAGCACACATATTGTACTTCATTTATCTTGTGAAATTCACATCTTGAATGTCTTTCAACAAACGATGCATATTAAGCAAGATATTGACCACCTCTTCTCAAACTTGTGACACTTACGCATTAATGATATTACCATGTGAAAGGTAGTTTATCACTAAGTAACTATTAATGAAAATTTCATGATTTTCAAAAGAAGATCCATAGATTTTATTTTTTCCCATTATCACATTGTTTTTTACCATAATTTTGAATGATTACCTAATATTTGATGTAACAGCAAATGTTTTGATCTAAACAATGCAATATAAATCAATTTATATCCTTGACCAAATCGAAGGCAAGCTCATCTCATCGACAAGTAATATAAAATGGTAAGAAACGAGTATCGTGCCTAAGGAATTCCAACACATAGGAAAAGCAACTTAAACGATGCAAAATTACTCAGACGATCAAGATTTGATTAAATCGCAAATGAACTAAAACAAACCATCACATTGAATGTGATCTCCATTCTTATTTTATGCAAGCTATCCACTTATTTTCCTCTCCTTTTTGCCGTCCACTCTCTTGGTTAATGTAGCTTCACTTCCTTTTATATTTTTCTATCCCATTGTTCTCCAAATCTAAGATGCCTAAAGCACTCCAAGGAGCTTCCAATTACTATTCCCCAAATTTTCTCCCATAGTGTTTTGTGCAGCCCCCTTTTTGCCCAAATATAGCTCTCATCCTCTCTTAAATTTTCTAGCCCGTCACTCTATTTGATGACTCCAAAAATGTGTTTTCTTTTTCTAGCTATCCACTCTCTTATTTTGCTCCCTTTTTTCTTTTATACGCTAGGGTTTAGTTCTCACACATGACAAGAATCCTTGCTCATTCTCCCTTGGTTTCAATCTTTAGACGTTGATTGCATGGTGAGGGTCATTGTCCAACAGTCAAGCATTATGTCCACCATGATATGCTCCTCTCACTTGGCAAGTGAAATGTCATTCTCAATTGATTAAAGGTGGTTGAATTAACATGTCTTGATCTTTAATTTTGGATGAGAACTAGCTGAATTTTCCTTTTGATTAACGCCACTTTCCTTGCTCCTTGCTTAGCTTACAAAGTTAATTGGTTGATTGGCTACTTTCATCACTTTAATTAGCCCCATTCTAGCAATTTATTCATGTTGTATGTCTGCATTTTTCCAACATGTTTTTCATGTCCATAGGCTACATCTTGGTTGGCTTTATATGATCCACTACACCTAGCCTTCTCCATTCCGTTGTGTTTCAAATTACTACTCATTTGATTTCATTTTGTAGATTCATTATTAGGTAGATGGAAGGCTAATGTGATGCTTCTCTTAAGTCATATCTGAACTATTTAGACAGCTTAGGGAACACTTCAATTGGAGTCATTTAACCCATTTTTCTATTGCATTTTAAGCCTCGTAGACACCATTTGTTCCATGTTTTTAAGCAAGAAATTTTCTAACTTTTAAAAGCTTCTAACCCCTACACAAAGCCTCCAATTTCCAAGACAAGTTAAGGAATTTTGCTATAAATTTGAACATAAATTCTAGCCACCATTTCATGGTTGGAATGCTATCCAAAGATGATCCATTAGCTTCTAGACTTCATGTTTTCATCTTATAATTTTACTCCATAACTAAATTTACAAGTTAAATTAAAAGGAATATAAAATGAGAAATTGAACACAATTAGCTCCTATTTGATGCAATTCAAGTATTAAATGGGCAAAAACATAGTAAATTATACATCTAAGATCAATATAAAATGGCCATTAATAGCAAACATTTTTTTGTGAATGTCCCCTACTTACTCCACTAGGCTCATTCTTTGAAGCTTGGTGGGAGTGTCATTATAACCTTTTGATGCAAGGATAAACATTTTATAGTGAATGTCCCCTAGTTACTCAGTTATATCACAACTCCTAACTAGAAACTAGCTCTATTCTCAATCCAAATTTCACTAAGGCTAGTATCATTGGAATTATATATTAATTATGTTTTTATTTTTTTAACTTCATTCTTATCCTATACCCTTTCTTATAAATCAATTCATTCTCATGAAAAAGTAATTAGTGATGCCTACTAAACCAAGTCCTGGTTATTATAAAATGTAATCAATAAGTATCAAAGATGAAAAAATAGGTGAAAACTATACTAATTAAGGTTCACATTTAGTGGAAAGACATTTAAGGTATAAATTTCATCTAATAAATAATTCTTCACACTAAAATATTCAAGTTTAAGTCAAGACTATTTCTTTCAATCTCATCCCATTAACATATTCAAACTATATGATGAAATGCATGACCAACATATGCACTCAAATTCAACTAAACTTAGAATTAATGAATGCATGATCACAATCAAATGACATGGAAAGTGCAAACAATCCCCTTCCCTATACCTAAACCACACATTATCCTCAATATGGAGAAGAGCATCACATAACAAGAACATGCAAAAGAGGGACCAAAATAAAAAAACAACAAATAAGACGAAGGCAAAGAAAAATTATGGAGATTTTAGTGGAGAAGGCATGGGTGATGGCACTTATAACACTTTCATTTCAAAAAATTTGAGAAGCTACTTACTGTGATGTTGTTGTTGCCACTCTATCCGCACCATCTGCCCTATCACTTGATTTTTTTTTCATCCATGGACTTGATATGCTACTCCAAACTCATATTATTGTCTTCCCTGGTGTATAAAGCAGCTTCCTACCCTTCACCTTCTTATTCAAAATCATTTGAAGAGGTATCATCAACTTCTTGAGGATGGTAGGAGGACGATGGTCCTGTGTTCTTCTTTTGTTTGACATTAGATCTTGTGTTGGGGTCTTGAGGTTAAGGAATTCATCTCTCTAATCTTTCAGTTATAGGAATTTTATACCTTCTTTGAGATTAATGATTGGTAAAGGGGCATCAAATTCTTGAGCCATATCTTGTGTTCCTTATTTGAGAGCCACCTATTTCCCTTTAGATTATTTTTTTCCTGTAATTTGTTTTCTCTTAAGTGCCATGGTGATGAGAATTATGCAAAACCTGTAAGAATAGACATAAGAGAGAAGGTAAGAGGATAATAAGATTAAAAAAAATAACGAGTAATAAAGAAAAAAGTGTGATTTTATATGAAAGGAGCTGAAAACTTGGATATTGATGTAAGATTAATGGGAGATTGATGAGAAGTTGGAATAAGGATGATTTTTTAGATGAAAGAGTGCTAAAAATAGAGAGAGGGGGGGGGGGGATGGGGGTAGGCTTTTGTGGAGAAAGGGTGAAAAGAGACCTATAGGGACCTAGGCGTTGGTTTCTTGTTATCATTACATCACTAACATTTAAAAATATTTACTTATTTATATTTATAAGTATAATTATTTTATTTTATTTTATTTCAAAGTGCCTGAAACTTTCACACAAACACCAAACCAGGAACAATTTAATAAACTTTAATAACTTATATTAAAAAACATAATTATTACCTTAATTAAACAAACATAACTCGAAAAATGGAACTACCTATAAATAAAGCATGCTAAAGTGAAGGTCATTAGCTTGACCAATCTTAATCTCAATCTTAAATGAAATTTGGTATACCTATAATGAATCATCAAGCTTCAGTGCTCAATATTTTTTTGAAACATTCATGGTCTTCTCTATAATGCACTTTAACTCCTTATTCACTACTTCAACTTGATCGCTTGTTTACGAATGGTAAGATGTAGCCGCTCTATCATAAACTCCATAACCCTTAACCATGACTTTAATATGTTTGTCGCAAAAGTGTATTCCTTCATCTCTAATGATCACCTTAGGTACTCCAAACCTATTGAATATTTTTTTATGAACTTTTCCACTTCCTTATCATTATTGGTTAGAGTAGCTACTACTTGTACCTATCGAGACATGTAGTGCACAATGACTAATATATAAATGTTGCCAAACGAAGAAGGGAATGGTCGCATGAAATCAATTCCCCCTACGTTGAAGACCTTAACTTCTAGAATGTTAGAGAGTGGTATCTTATCCCACTTTGACACTTATTAACAATGATCACAATTCTTGACATACTCATGCTCATCTTTAAATAGCCTAGGCCAAAAGAATCTACATTTTAAACCATGAGCTATCACTTATTAGCTCCGTAATGACTTACATAAGATGAATTAGGAGATTGAGTTAGAATTTCAAGCATTTCATCCTCAGTAACACACATACAAATCAAACCATTGGCATATATCCTATATAAATTTGGCTCATCCCATGGATAAAGTATACAAAAACAAAAATGGCTTCTTTTGTTGATAAGTTAAGCCAACAAGAAGCATCTCACTTGCGATGTAATTCTCTATATCATCAAACAATTAAACAAAAAATCATTTACCAACATCAATGATTTTTTAGGGAAGTATTTAGTAATGTCTTCCCTTAATTACATCTCCCCTCATTCTAAACGTGATAAGTGGTCTGCCGTTACATTCTCTGCTCCCTTCTTGTCTCGTATCTCTAAATTTAATTCGTATAGAAGTAGTACCCACTAGATAAGGCTTCACTTTGCGTCCTTCTTAGTGAATAGATATCTTAATGCCACATGATCAGTACAAATGATTACCTTTGAGTCTAAGAGGTATGAGCAGAATTTGTCACATGCAAACACCATAGTAACAAATTCCTATTCGGTAGTTATATAGGTAAGTTGTGATCTTGTTAATGTTTCACTAGCGTAATAGATGACGTATAGTCCCTTCTCCTTCTACTATCCTAGAACACACCCCATTTCTCAGTACACATGATGTCGAAAAGGAGACATTAAGATTGATGCAGATATAAGTGCTTCCTTTAACCTTTTAAAAGCATTTAAATAGTTAGCATCAAAGTGAAAAGGTGCATCTTTAACTAACAGATTAGTAAAAGGTCTAGGAATAAAAGAGAAATCTTTGATAAATCGATGATAAAATCTAGTATGTCCCAAAAATACTCCAATGCCTTGGACATTGCTTGGTGGCAGAAGCTTCTTAATAACTTCTATTTTTGGTCTGTCCATGTCTATGCCCTTACATGAACTCTTATGTTCTATAGTTACACCTTTATGTACCATGAAGTAACACTTCTCCCATTTAAGGACCAAACGCGATTCTTCATACCTTTGAAGTACTCTATCCAACAATAATCGAAGGAGTCTCTAAAGACTAAGAAATCATTCATAATCACTTGGGTTATATATTTAATCATATTTGTGAATATAGTTATGATGTAGCCTTAAACAGCATTATAAAGGCTAAAGGGAATTCTTTTGTAAGAGATCTTTGTAGGAAAAAGTGAACGTTATTTTCTCTTGGTCATCTAGATATTATTGTAACTTGAATAACCATCAACAAAATAATAGAAAACATGCATAGATAATCTCTCAATCATTTGATCTACGAAGGGTAGGGGAAAGTGATCCTTATTATTCATAGTGTGAAGTTTCCTATGGTTGATGCAAACCCACCAACTTGTGATTATTCTTATCTAAATTAACTATCCTTAGTCATTTTCAACCACTATCATACCTCCCTTCTTAGATACGCACTACAATGGACTTACCCACTTACTGTCTCAGATAGGATAAAAAATCCTGACAGCCAACAGTCTAACCACCTCTTTCTTGACTACCTCCTAATTATTTTGATTGAACCTTCTTTGTCAATCCCTCTTCTTTTTCATCATTCTTAAATGTTGATTATAGACATCACCACACTCAGACTTATCTATCTTATGCCTACAAATTTTCATCCCATGGCTTTTATTCAATTCTTTGTAATATCTACCATCTTCTTCTCTTACTTTACATTCAATTGATTGGAAATAATCATCAATAGTGTTTGACCTTCACCTAGAAAGGTATATCTACGGTGGATAGGGAAAGACTTTAACTTTAAGATAGGTAGGTCTCACTAGATGGTGGAGTGGGTGCTTTGCTTCGCACTAAGGGCTCTTCCTTTGGTATCCCACTTGATTCATCTTTTTCCTCACTAACTTCGTGATTTCCTTTGTTTTCTTCCTTAGTAATGTCCCTCTCCCCTTTTCACACACATTTATCCACCACACTGATTTTCATACAAACACTTCCCTTTGGTGGATTCTTCAATGTCTTTCTCATGCTAAACTATACTTGCTCATCACCAATGCGAAGGGACAACATTTCATTACAAACATTAATCAAAGATCTTCCCATGTTTATAAAAGACCTTCCAATAATTAATGGATAGCTCTTATCTTCCTCTAGGTCTAGCACAACAAAGTCCTTCAGAACAATAAACTTGTCCATCTTCACTAAAACATCCTCCACTACTCCAAACAGCTTTTAGATTGACTAATCCGCCAATTGTATAGGGATTGATGTTGGCTTCATGACTCCATGTCCCAAATTTTAAAATTTTATAAAGGCAGTAAGTTAATACTATCCCAAAGATCACATAAACAATTTTAAAATTGTAAATTAGCGACAATATAAGGGATAGTGAAACTCCCTAGATCCTTCAACTTGGATGGCATGAGGTTAGAAATTATTGAGATGCAGCTCACCATTAGAGACACTATCTATTTGTCCTCCTAAGTCCTCTTGTTGGTTAAAATTTCTTTAAGGAACTTGGCATATTTTGGCATGTTTTCCAATGCCTTCAATTTGATCTACGACTTCTTCAACTTCTTTAAAAATTTACCAAATTGTTCATCCATCTAGTTCTTTAGCCTTTATGGGAAGGGGATCCTCAGAATGGATGACAATGGTGGCATTTATGGTTTTGTCTACACCCTCCTCTTTCTTCTCTTATATATCTTCTTTAGGTGGGTTTGCCTCATCTTCTTTTAGCTCCTCTAACTCCTTTCCGCTTTTTTGCTTGATTGCCTTTAACTACTTTCGTCGATTGGATTCAGTGTTGCTAGGTAGGCTACCAACATTCCTCGTTGATAAAGCACTCGCAAGTTGACCAACTTAGACCTTTAAGTTATGAACAAAAGAGGCCTGGTTCTTGATTATTTGGTCGAATTTAGCCTCCATCCTCTTCTGCCTGTCATCTTGACTACTAAAATTCAAACTAAACACATCCATTAGCTTGTCCATTTTTGACTCCAATAACCTAGTTTATCTTTTTCAAAGTATGGTAGCCTTTATGCTCTCATGTTGGCACATGCACTATTATTCCAAGAGAAGTTGGGGTGGTTCTTCCACCCCAGATTATAGGTGTTTGGGCATGGGTTATTACCTGACCTCCCTTACGGTGGTCCCATGTAGTTCACCTAGTCTATCTCATTACTAGTAATTAACAAGTTCTCTACAGTTAAATGACTCTCTTTATCGTATAATTTTCACCCATGTTGTGCTGCTTTCATTGAATGTGATGAAGTAACCTGCAAGCTATTTAATTGTTTAACAAGTGCTGACATATAAGCTTATAAAGTATGCAGTGAATCTATGGTAATAACACCCTTCTTCTCCTTTAAAGGTGATTGCCTACTCCTTTTGATTGTCCATAGGCAGTTGTTATTCGCCATTTCTTCCAGCAAATCATGAACTGCATCTATTATCTTTCCCATCAAACATCCTCTAGTTGTTGTATCTATTATGCCTCTTGTCTATGTATTAACTCCATTATAGAATGTTTGCAGTAGAAATTGCTTTAGTAGATTATGATGGTGACAATTTTTTTGTAGTTCTTTGAACCTTTCCCACACCTCATATAAAGACTCACCTCCACTTTGCTAAAACTTTATTATCTCCTTGATGATTTTGGTGGTCTTCGTCAGTGGAAAATACTTGGCTAAAAAATCTTATACTAGCTGATTCCATGATGTAATGTTCTTTGGAATTAGAGAGTTTAACCAAGCCTTGGCTCAATTCTTTAAAGTAAACGAAAATACCCTCATCTTTATAACCTCTTCTGATAGGCCACTATATTTGAATGTGTAAAAGATTTCTTGGAAGTTGGCCATGTGAGCATTGGGATCTTCATTGGCCAAGCTATAGAATTGTCTCGTATTCAACATATTCAATAACACTAATTTAGTATAAATTTTTTTTAGCTATACTGAGGTCCTTATAATACCATACTGATTGACGTTATAGTCAAGGATCATGAAGTCCATGAGAGTTCTCTAATCCTCGGCTGAATTCCTTTCTTTTGTCATTGTGTTCTCAATAACTTCTAGTGCTTCACCTTTCGAAGTTCCCTTTCATGCTTAGTGATTTTTTAATTTTAGTGTCCTCTAGCTTACTTGTGTTAAGAGCGGATTGTATAGTATTTTTAGATGTTATTTGTTGTATATTTACCCCTATTTTAGTGCTTAATTATTTAATTAATGTTTATAAATGTGGATTGATGTGGATAATTGAAGAAATGTGTAAAAAGGAAGAAAAATAATCCAAGTCTGGATCATCAACAGTAGCAATCATTGAAGAAGTAAAAAATATACAACTAACTGCGGGTTGTTCATCCTTCAACTACGTCATTAAAATTCAGTGCAGATCGCTGTTATAAGGCGTAAACACATTTTATCAGCATATTCTTCAACAATTGTGGTAGGTCTTCTTCCTTCACTTGCAACTGCTCCATTCCAATAAATAGAGGGCCTCTCCAGATGTTTTAGTAACCAAATTTAGGAGTTAAACACTTTTTCTTTAGTAGTTTTTTAAGTCAATGTAGTTTGTAGGTTGTTTTTAATTTCAATCTTTTTTAATTTGAATTTTTTAGGTTTTCTATGAGTTCCAGCAACTATAATCATTCTAAACTCTTAATTTTGTGTATTTTTGTTATTATTTTAAAATAATTAAAGTGTTGTCGCTTAAATTATATTTATTATGTTCTTTGATTAATTTTTGTGCTTAATATTAATGTTCAGTTTAGCTGAGTGGTTAAAAGTGTTTATAGATGATTTATTATGATAATTGATCAATAATGTATGATTAGGGAGTTAATCTTTATTTATTGAATGCTTAATGCTTGTTTTAAAATGATTACTTAGGATATTGCCCTAAGATAATCTAGGATCCAACAATCTCTACCTAGATTAGTAGAAAAATCAATAAAGACATGTTATAAATTAGTGAAATAACTAAAGACTTGATTAATTATAAGGGTGCTAGTCTTAGATTAAGATAATTTAGGATTGGGCTTCCTAAATTTATGCCTATTACCTAAGTTTGAAGCATAACTAAACCTCAGAATAGGACCAATAGAGATAAGTTAGTGTCTTAACCATAACATTGTCTTGACTTAGTGAAGACCCTAGATTAAGTATCACTGACCTCTAAATCAATGAAATCATCAATCACCAAAGCTTAATTGGACAATTTATGAGAAGTAATATGTAGTTCTTTTACAACTGATTGATATTTTTTTGGCTTTTAGTTATTTATTTTTTAAATCATAAAGCTGAGTGTTCTCTAGATAATTGTAATCCGATTGACCTAGTACTTACATCATAGAAACTTCCTCATGAGATCAATACTCAGAGTCTTAAATATACTCCCCTTTATTACTTGATTCAACCTGTACGCTTGTAAAAAAGTGGATCCCGAATTAATTGTTAAATTGTGCTTTCAACGATACATTAATTTGAGCTAATTTTATGTAAGGCCAACCGCAATTAATTTTTTGGTGCAGTTCTTGGGGAAATGAATTGTAATATTAGGGATGTATCGGTGGCAGTTATTATAGAGTTCATTTAATTTGTATTATTTTTATTCTAGAGCTTATTTAATTTGTATTGTTTTCTTTATTTTGTTATATGTTTTTTATATGTTTCATTTATCAATTTGTTTTTTTGTTTTATTTTTTTTTCATCTTTTATCTTGAGTTGGGACATATTTTGGTAGCGTACTTAGGTTATCAAGAAGATATGGAGGCAATAAGACTATTGGCATGATTACCAATTGTATGAGCCTGAATTTGAAGTTATCTCGAGTGATAGTTGGACAAATGAAGTCAAATATTTTGATGAAACCTATACCCCTAATTTTGAGGATTACTTTGACTACTCTTGGCTTAATCCAGCTTATTTTGAGCATCTTTCACATTTTTCTAGTCAATAGTATTCTGAGTGTCTAAATGAGTCTACCCCTAGTTGGATAGATCATCATGATTATTCTTGGTTTAATAATGCTGAATTTAGAAAATTCTTCTCATCCTGACCATGATCAAAGAACCATGGAAGAAATTTTAGAATCAATTAAGGGAATTGATCATCTAGAGCCAATTGAGCTAGCAAGTGAGAATGGTGACTTAGTATCAACTTGAGGTAACCCAATTTTTGACACTTTTAAATGTGAGCATCATTTCCAGGTCATTGAAAATAAGATATATGAAGAGTCATAGATAGTATCTGAGTTCTTAGATTTCATAGTATTTCAATTTTTGATTTGCGACAGAATTTGAATACTTAGAATTTTTTCCATAATTCTTTGATGAGAGTAAGACTTATAAACTCAGGACCCTTCTGATTAGTAAAGAAACCCTTCCAAATTTGGTTTGTAATTATTCAAAGGATGAGGATGAGAAGTTAGATGTTGGACCTTAGAACAAGAGTTTAGGTATTGCTCCTTTTTTTAGGTTGAAAATTTTCTAGCCCTAAGGTCTTGTGAAAAGACCTTAAAAAAGAGCTTTTTAGGAGGCAACCCAACCACAGAACTAGGATTCATATGCTTCTAATAAAATAGTATGCTTTTTGCATGCTTTTAGTGTGTTTTCTTTTAATGTGTTTTGGTGTGCTTGTTTTCACTTTTTTGTATTTTCTTCAATTTCTGGTGCTTTGATGTATTTTCCTTACTTTTCAGATAGCTACATTTCACATCAACAGAAAGCTTTTACGATCACATCTTTATCCAAGTGTATTTGTTTCCTTTTTCTCACATTTTATGCTTATTTGTTGATTTATAAACATTAAGGACAATGTTCAATTTAAGTGTGGGGGAAGGATATATGTCTTGAGCACACTTGAGTATTTATTGTCTAATATTATATCAATTTATCGATTTTATTTTACTAGTCTACAATTTTAGACAAAATTTTCGATTTTGATGCTTATTGTTGCCCATATTTTCTTATGAATTTAATTATTTTGACAATTTGAAACGTTATTTCATTAATTTTGACTAATAATTACCAAATGTCTTTAACTCATTTCATAATTTGGATAACGGATACCTGATGAATAGAATGAATATTCCACATATAAATTGTAACTTAGTGAGTAATTGTGTGAATTCTTTTAAAACATTTTCCTCATTAGCAAAAATAAATAAATAATTAACTTAGTTAATTAAATAAGGGAGTAGAATTCAGTCTGTTAATTTCTAATCTTATATATATTTATGTAAGGACAAGAAAGAAAAAGAAAGAAAAGAAAAAAAGCAATATATATGTGTATAAGATTGAAGTTATAAGTGGTGCTAACTGCTAGTTGATTTGATGTAACTTAATGTAGTAATTAGAGGTTGTTCATGACAAAATGTTCACCTTTATGTCAACAGATTGAGTTACTTCTCAACCAAGTTGCTCATATATATAATGAATCATTTAACTAAATAAATTATTAAATAAAGAATGTGAAAGTGTTTAATAAGTTGATGTGTTACACTCATTATGTTTGCCTTTTACATGTAAAATTGATTTTTGTGATTTAGGTTAAAGATTAAAAAAGAATGAAATGATTTAAATGCATTTGCCAATTGATATGAATAATTGATGTTATAATATTTCAGGGAGTCAATCTTTTTGAAGATTCAGAAAACATTTTCAATAATGATGTTGATAATCTTTGATTAATTTGCCTATAATTATATACTAATTTAAGAAAGTTCATTGAGTGGTTTGCTTGGGGATAAGCAAAGACTAACGTCTAGGAGAGTTGTTAGGGGTGGATTTTATAGTCTTTTTAGATGTTATTTTTTGTATATTTCTCCCTATTTTAGTGCTTAATTGTTTAATTAATGTTTAAAAATGTTTAATTTGTAGATTGATATGAATAATTAAAGAAATGTGCAAAAAGGAAGTAAAATCATCCAAGTCTGGACCATTTTCTAAAAACCAACCATTGATGGATCCATAGACCACCATTAAAGAAGTCAAAAATAGACATCTAATGGTGGGTTGTTCATCCTTCAGCGACGCCATTGTAATACAGTGCAAACCACCATTGTAAGGCATAGACACGATTTTTCAGCTGATTCTTCAACAATTGCAGCTCATCTTCTTCCTCCACTTGCAGTTGCTCCTTTTATATAATTCGAGGGCCTCTCCATATGTTTTAGAAATCAGATTTAGAAGTTAAAAACCTTTTTTTTAGGAGTTTTCATATCAAAGTTGTTTTTAGGTTGATTTTTATTTCAATCATTTGTAATTTGAATTTTTCAGTTGTTTAAGAGTTCCAACAACAGTAATCACCCTGTTCAGAGTTGGATAACCATCTGGGGTGGTGATTTGGTTCGTTCTAAATTCTTAATTTCTTATACTATTGATGTTATTTTAAATTAATTAAAGTATTGTTGCTTAAGTTATTATTATTAAGTTCTTTGATTAATTTCTGTATTTAATGTTAATGTTCAGTTTAGCTAAGTTGTTAAGTGTGTTTATGGATGATTTATTGTTGTAATTGATTTTTAATGCTTGATTAGTGAGTTAATCTTTTTTTATTGAAAGCTTAATGCTTGTCTTGAACTGATCACTTAAGATATTTCCCTTAGATAATCTAGGATTTGACAATCTCTACCTAGGTTATTAGAAAAATCACTAAACAACATGGTTTAAATCAGTGAAATTACCTAAGACTTAGATAATCATTAGGGTATGATTGCGGTTGGTCACATTAAAAATTAGCTGAAATTAATCTATCTTTTAATGCATGATTTAACAATTAATTCAAGACCAACATTTCAGCAAACGTATCGGTTGAATGAAGTAACAAAGTGGAAGATGATTGTGAAAGTGTTACAGAATGCTTTTCCTACTTTATTCAGTTAAGCTTTGGTGGAAGATGATTTAATTAATGGACTAGTGATGCTTATTCCATTGTGTTCACTAAATCAAGACAGCGCAATGGTTAAGGCACTAATGTATCTCTGTTGGTCCTATCCTGGTGGTTATGCCTTAGACTTAGGTAACAAGCTTAAAGTTTGGGATGTCTTGTCCAAAATTATTCTAATCTTAAACTAGCATCCTCATGATCAACCAATCTTTGGTTAGTTAATTGATTTAAACCATATTTTTTTATTGATTTTGCTAATAACCTAGGTAGAGACTGTCAGACCCTAGATTATCATATGGTAATATCCTAAATGATCAATTCAAGATAAGCATTAAGTATTCAATAAACAAAGATTAATTCACTAATTATGAGTTAATACTCAATTATCACAATAAATCATCCATAAACACATTTAACAACTCAGCTAAACTGAATATTAACATTAAGCCCAAAAATTAATCAAAACTAGCAAGATAAATAATTTAACCAATATAAAATTTTATTGATTAATAAAATAAAAAAATAATACATAAGATTAAAGGTTATAAATTACCCAAAATGGGTAAGAGATCATTAACTAACTCTAATCCACGTGATTACAGCTTCTAAAACCATATAAACAACCTACAAACTTAATTACAAAATATTGAAAATAAAAACAACCTAAAAACTACTTTTGATATGAAAACTACTGTAAATTAAGCAGTTTAACTCCTAAATCTGGTTCTTCGAACATCTAATGAGGCCCTCTATTTAGAGCGGTATAGCAGCTACAAGTAGAGGAAGAAGACAAGCTGCAATTATTGAAGAATCTATTAAAAAAACGTGCCTATGCCCTTTAACTATGACCTACACTAATCTACAATGGTGCCATTATAAGATGAACAGCCTGCCGTTAGCATGCAAATTTTGACTCATTTAACGGTGGTCTACGATCTATTAAATGTGGGCTGTCATGGTGCCGTTAATGGTCTAGAATGGTATCCCTCTTTGATCTTTTTGCACATTTCTTTAATTATTGACATCAACCTACAAATTAAACATTTCTAAGCATTGAAATAAGGTAAATTGGCATCAAAATAGAACCAAAAACACAATGAATTTGCCCCCTAACAACTACCCCACACTTAAGCTTTTACTTGTCCTCAAGCAAACCCATCCTTCAAAATTCTCAAATTAGTATGTAATTATAGGAAAATTAATGCAAGATTAACAAAATCATTGCTAAAAACGTCTTCTTCATCTTTCAAAAATAATGACTCATCCAAATGTTATATCATCAATTATTTATAACAATTCACAAATGAATTTAAATCATTTCATTCTTTTTCAACTGTCATCCTAAATCACAAAAATCAATTTCACATGTAAAAATAAAATATAATGAGTGTAATTCATCAACTTTCAAAACACTTTTGCATGCTTTATTTAACAATCAGTTAACTAATTAATTAAATAAGCTAGCAACTTGATTGAGAAGTAATTCAATCTTTTGACGCGAAGATGAAAATTTTTTCGTAAATAACCCCATTTACTTAATTGAGTTACATCAAATCAACTAGCAATTAGCAACACTCATAACTTCAACCTTATACACATATATATTGCTTTTTTCTCTTTTTCTCTTTTTTTTAAAATTTTTTTCTCTTTTCCTTTCTTTCCCCTTTTTTGTGTATATATTTGTATAAGATTAGAAATTAAGGGAGTGAATTCTACTCACTTATTTAATTAAGTTATTTATTTATTCTAATGATAAATTGAAAAACAAATGACACAATTACTGACTAAGTTGCATTTTATATGTGAAATATCATTATATTCATCAAGTATTCATTATCCAAATTATGAAATGAGTTGAAAGCACTTAGTCATTAATAATCACTTTTAATCATATAATATTTCAAATTGTCAAAATAATTTAATTCAAAAGAAAACGTGGACAATAATAAGTATCAAAATAAAATTTTTTTCCATAAATTATAGACTAGTAAAATAAAATTGATAAATTGATATATTATTAGACAGTAGATACTCAAGTGTGCTATCATTCCCCCACGCTTAAATTTAACATTATCCCTAATGTTCATAAATCATAAATAAAGCATAATATACGAGAGAAAGGAAACGAATACATCTAGATAAAGATGTGATCGTGAAATCTCTCCGTTAATGTGAATTACAGCCATCTAAAAATAAAGGACAAAATATCGAAGCATCAGAAATTGAAGAAAACACACATAACTAAAAGCAAACACACTGAAACACACTAAAAGAAAACTAACCAAAAGCATGAAAAAAGCATACTATTTTATTGAAATTATATGAAATCATACATCTACGGTTGGGTTGCCTCCCAAAAAACGCTTTTTTAAGGTCTTTTAGCAGGACTTTAGCATTAGGAAATTTTCAATCTAAGCTTAAGTCCAACACCTAATTTCTCACCCTCATCCTCAGTATAATGATGAACTACTTTAGGAAGGGTTCTTATACAAATAAGAAAGATCCTAAGTTCATAATTCATACCCTTAACAAAGCATCTTCGTAAATATTATAAGTAATCAATTTATGTGTGAATCAAAGGTTGAAATACCTATGAAATCTATGCTCTCATATTCTACCTTGGACTCTTCATTTATCTTATTTTCAATGACCGGGAAATAATGCTCATAGTCAACAGTTTCGAAAATTGGGTTGCCTAAAGTTGATGTAAACTCACCACTCACACTTACTGGCTTAATTGACTTTACATATGAATTTACCTAGTTGATTATAAATTTTTCTCCATGGTTCTTTGATCATGCTCAGACTGAGAAGGATTTTCTAAATGTGACATGAATGCAGCTTTATTAGCCAAGAATAATCAAGATGATCCATCCAACGAGAGGTACACTCGTCTATACACTTAAGATACTATTGACTAGGAAAATGTGAAGGTTGTTCAAAATAGGTTGATTTAAGTCAAGAGTAATTAGGGTATTCCTTAAAATCAAGGGCATATGTTTCATCAAAATATTTGACTTGATTTGTCCAACTATCGCCCCAATTAATTCTAACTTCAGGCTCATACCATTGCCTATCAAGCCAATGCTAATTTTGCATCCACATATTCTTGATAAATCAATTAAGTCACCAAAAGATATCCCAACACACAAATAAAGGTGACAATAAACGCAAAACAAAGAAAGAAAGTGAAAAATGAAACATCAAGCAAACACAAAACAAAATATAGAAAAGAGTTCCAAAAACTTCATTACGGTTGGTCACATATAACATTAGCTCAAATTAATCTATTTTTTAATGCGCAATTTAACAATTAATTCAAAACTAACTTTTCGACAAGTGTATCGATCAAATTAGTTAATAAAGTGGACTATATTTAAGACTCCGAGTATCGATCCTACGAGAAAGTTTATATGATGTAAGTACTAAATCAATATGATTACAATTATCTACAGAACACTTCAGCTTTATTATTTTAAGAAAATAAATAACTAAAATTAATTTAAAAATCTAAGAAAAATTCCAATATATTGTAAAAGAGTTACAAATTTCTTTTCCAAATTTATTTAGATAAGTTTTGGTGGTGATGATTTAATTAATGGATTAATGATACTTAATCTAGGGTCTTCACTAAATCAAGGCATCGCTATGGTTAAGACACTTACTTATCTTTATTGATCCTATCTTGGGGTTTGGTTATGCCTTAGACTTAGGTAATAAACTTAATGTTTTAAGAAATCTTGTCCTAAATTATCCTAATCTAAGACTAGCACGCCCATGATCAACCAATCCTTGGTTTGTTCATTGATTTACACCATGTCGTTTATTAATTTTTCTAATAACTTAGGTAGAGATTATTGGCTCTTATATTATCTGATGACAATATCCTAAATGATCAATTCAGGACAAGAATTAAGCATTCAGTAAACAAAGATTAATT
>JAOXYD010206927.1:0-20931 GCA_028565735.1 Pinacopodium congolense
AATAAAACTTACTCTAAATTAATACTAAACATAAACAAAACAACAATTAAATTTATACGAAACAAAAACACACAAAACAAATATTAAAACAACATAATATGCAATAAACACATGCAAAACACTTAGAAAAACACATACAAAAACACAATTATCAGCAACCTAACTGTAAAAGTAGGATTTAATACGTTTGGAGTGTTTTATTTTGTTTGGTGTCCTTTTATTTTGTTTACCTTTGTTTTCCTTTTTGTGCTCCTTGCCATTCATTGGTCATATTTTCTTTATCGAGCATGGTTGCCTTCTAGTTGGTTTATGGTGCTTTGATTATCTTTTATTGGATTTTCGGGTGTTATATTCTATCTTTGCTATCTTATAGAGCAAGTTTCAATAACCTTTAATGGATTTTCATGCGACTTTATCTTCTATATGGGTGCCTTGTTTCCCTTCTGCCTTATATTTGTGCTTAATTTGTTATTTTAAGAACATTGAGGACAATGTTTGATTTAAGTATGGGACAGGGAACGGATGATCACACTCATTTTTTATTTGCCCCAATGTATGTCAATTTATCCTCTTTTTCAACATAATTTAGAAATTGTGGAAAAAATTGTCGATTTTGATGCATGTTATTAAATAGTTTTCCTTTTGTTTTCATTTATTATTCCATTTTTAGATGCTACATGGTTAATTATGTATGTTAAAGAGCAATTGGTTTTAAATTATTCATGTTTTGGATTATGACATCTTTTGATCATTATCAATTCCATATTTAAAATGCATGGTTCTAAAGCAAAATGTGTTTTCTTTTAAAATATCATATCATCTTGCTTTAATTTCAATATATATGTATATATATATATATGTGTGTGTAAAAAAAAAGAAAAGAAAGAAGAAAAGAAAAGAAAAAAAGAAAAAATATTAATAAGTGAGTTTATTCACTCCGTTGGCTTCAAACCAATTTCTTAAAGTTTATGAGTGGTGGTAGTTTGATTGATGTATCAAGAATGTTCATAACAAAATGTTCATCTTCGTGTAGTAAGATTTAATGTCTTCTCAAACAAGCTTCCAAAAGCTCCCATTTCTTGCTTATAGTTGTGTTTTAATGAATAAAGCATGTTTGATGGTTTTGGAAGATAATACATCTTGCTTTTGTACTATTCATTTACATGTGGAATGGAAGTGTGATTGAGTTTGTATTTGATGAAGTATGAAGTGGCTTAAAGTTATTTGTGACTTGATATGCTTAATTAGCTATATACCATGTTTTAGTTGCACAATGTTTAAAACCCCAAGGAAATTGCTCCATCGATTGTGTTTGATGAATTGGACAAGTTGTCCTATACTTATAGGGTATGTTGAACTTCATGATTGCATGAATTGCTTGAGGACAATTAAAATATAAGTATGGGGGAATAGTTAGGGTTGGATTTCAATGTGTTTTCATATCCATTTCAAGCTCATTTAATGTACATTTGCTTCTAAATGATGTTAAAGCATATAAATATCATTTATGTTTATGTACGATGGAGATGGAAGCTAAAAAGTGGAGAAATTTTCGAATTTGTAGCTAAAAAAACATATTTTAGGACTAAAATGGTGACCCCTTTTTACCAACTATTGTGCTCCATAGTCCGTTATTTTACTTTTGAAGATAGGGACTAATATAGTGATTGGATATCCTTTTGTTTTTCTTCTCTTAAGTGTTGCTTTAGTTGTTATGACGTGATTTTTAGCTCCAACTTGCTCTCCACTTGCTACAACTTCCTCCAACTTGTTCCTACTTGTAACCAACATATATAAGAAGCCTTAGAGATTATTTTTTTAGGAGTTAGGATGGATTTAAGAGGAGAATTCAGATCAGCAATAGACTCTCTTCTCCTTTTCTTAGTTTTTAGGTTTTTCTTTTCTTTTTATTTTTCAACCTTTATATATTGTAATTTCAATTTGTTTAGAGGATTCAAGGGAGTTCATAGACGTGTTGGGAGGCTGTCTATCATTTTTTATCATTATTTGGTGCTTCCTAAATATTAAATATCTTATTTCATACTCTCTTTCTTCATATATAGGGTAAGAACTTAGGCTATTTTGATTTAATAAGAAATTTTTTATTCTTGTTTTATGTTTTGAGCTAAATCTTAGCTAAGGATAAGTTATTAAATGAATTTAGTGAGTTTATATCACATAATTGGATGATAATCTTTGTTTATGTATGATTTTAAAGCAAATCTTGACTTAATCACTTAGGATATGATCTTAAATGAATAATTAGAGGATCAATCACTTAATTCATTGGAAAAATCTATAAATAACATGATTTTAGTCAGTACATGACCATTGATTAGTTAAATCAAGATTTTACTAATCTTGAATATAAATTTAGGATTAGAAACTTTTTAAACTTTAAGCCTACTTCCTATTGATTTATGAGTTCACCAAACCATAAATTTAGGAAAGTTAGAGAAAACGTAATGACTTGACCAAGAGAAAAGGCAATGACTTGACCATAACTTTGTCTGGATTTAGTGAAGGCCCTAGATTAGAAATTCCAATCCATTTTATAACTTACATAAGTCATTTAGGCCTGGCCTTTAACCATTTAATCAATTGGTAATCCTTAGGAAATTTAGATTTTAATTGCAAAGGTGGAAGCTTTTTAGTTTTTTTCAGTTAAATGAACCCTTATTTTTAAGCCTTCAATCACCTTAGATAAATGAAATCTAATTGCCTTAGTAGTCATACAAATCAATTTTGTGTGGGTTTGACATTCAAGAGTTTTAAATGTGCTCCACTTTGTTACTTGCGACCGGTACATTGGCATTAATTTGATTCGTTTTTAAATTGAAATTGTATGTAAATTTATTAACTAATTTGAGGATAATTACTAAAACCAAATCAACGCAACAGCCCATTTCCTATCTTACTTCTCACTAGTGACTTTATTTTTTTTTTCTTGAGAATATTAATCATGGCACAAGATATACGTTATTTGAACCTTTGAAATCTAGTACTAAACCAACTCCAAGTAGAGACTAAGAATTAAACCTCGTGAACAAAAAATTGTTTAACTATATTGTATTAAATAGTTGTAAGACTATAACTTAAACTTAAACTTCACCGTACGAAATAAGGAATATTTAATAAACTTGAAAAGTAATTATTTTTAAATTTTTTCTTATTATATGAAAGATAAATATCTAAAGAAATAAAAAATTTAAATATTAGGCAGGAAGGAAACTTTTAAGAGCAAATCCATGACCAACAACTCATTATTTACTCTTTTGTACTTAAAATTAGTACAATCAAATTTCAATAAATTAGTAGGCCATAAATTACTTGTAATATAATAATTTTCAAGTTTTAAATTGAATTAGTAAGTTAAATATATTTTTATTAATACATTTATATTATACTAACACTATCAATTTATAAAATTATATTATTATTCTTCTCTTATTAGTGACTCTTTTATCTTAGTAATTAAAAGCTAAGTAAATTTTATTTAGCGAAGAGCCTAATTACTTGTTTCAAATCTATCTAAAAACTTAAAAAAATAATTAAAGTAAGGAATTTGTAGTGTTTAGTAACTTAATAATTCTGTAGACCAATACACAAAACGAAAATATAAAAAGAGAATTTTATTACTTAGGAGGTTAGATCCTACCACATATTTCATAATAAGAGAGAGGAGGGCATAATCAAGATGGAGTGATATGACTTAAGAGAAGCAGGCATTGTCAGGCATACAAGATTTTTTTTAATTGAAACGGAAGTGAAGGTAGATTCTAACATTTAGTGAAGATTACTTGTAGACACTGTTAAGTGCATAATTTATAGTGTTATCCATGATACTTGATGCACATTTGCTTCTAATATGATCTTAAGTATTTTGATTTATGTTTTGAAAAGCTTGATTTGCATATTAAAGTCAAAAGTGGAGAAATTTTAGAAAAAATAGAAAAAATATAAAAAAAATATCAATTAAACAACAGTTCAAGCCAACCTTACTTAAATGTGCAGAACCACCGTTGAAGTATTATTCATAAGCTGAAAAATGGGTAGCTAAACGACACTATTTACTTCTTTTTCAATTGTCGCTTATGTAGTTGTTGCAAATTTTTCATCTATATTTTTTACCAAATTAATTCCATTTGGCTTCAACTTGTAACTACCTGTGGAGGGGATATAAGACTAGCTAGAGATGCTATTTTGGTGCACAGATAACATGGATTCAGGTGGACAAATCAATTTTCTACTTATGTTTTTCTTCTTCTTGCCCTAGATTAGGTTTTTGTTTCTATTTTCATTTTTGGCTTTGTATTTTGTAATTTATGTTGTTTTTAGGGATTCTAGGAGTTTTTACAAATGATTAGAAACTATATTACACTTTTAAGCTTCATTTAATTCATTTTAAACACGTAAATAACTTGTTTCTTCATCTTTATTTACATATATGCAATAACATCTTACCTAAGTTTGATATTTTCTATTCTTTGTTATATTTGTTGTTTTTATCTAATTTTAGGCTAAGGATAGGTTATTAAAAGCTTTAATTAAGTCCCTAATACGTGTTGGATGCTAATCTTTGTTTATTTGAATGCTTAAGGCTTATATTAAGTTTACCACTTAAGATAAAAACAATAGAAGATTAAGGAATCGAGAAACCTATCTTAATTGTTATATGAATCAATAAACAATATGGTTTAAATTATTTAATGGCCAAACTTCATATTAGGTTAATTAGAGATAAGGCATGGTCTTAACCATAGCACCATCTTGATTTAGTGAATATACCTAAATTAAGCATTCCAACTTTTTAATAACTTACTTGAAATATTGAAATCTTAAATCTTAGCTAATTATTCAATTTGGCAATCTTTAAAATAATCTAAAATCCTTTACATTGATTAGATGTTTATGGGTTAACTTAGTAGTCTTCATTCTCTTCGTTATTCATTTTGAATTTCATGTTAATTGATTTATTTATTTAGTCAGACCAATAAAAAAAATTTTGCACTATTTTCAGAGAAAATATCTAATGATATTAGGAATTTATCGGTATCAATTATTCTAAGGTTTGTGGATATTGTTTCTATTGTGATTGCTTTGCTTTTTCTTTCTTGTTTATTTTTTTATTTAGTTTTTCCTTACTTATTTTGTTGCATTTTATTATATTTGACTTGAATCTGAGCTTTTCCGTACCCTTTATAAGTATCAATTACAAATTAGTTATAAAATATCTTGAGCACTTAATTATTAAAGCTCATGAAGCACGTAGAGAACCAACCATGATGGAATTGACTATACAGAATATGAGTGGACCTAAGGCTAGCATTTTTAGGCCTCAGATAGAATCTGCTGATTTTGAAATTCCATATGTTATCATTCAAATGATTAGGTCTTTATAATTTGGTGGCTCATCCATGGAAAATCCAAATGATCATTTATGAAATTTCATAGATATTTGTGATCTCTTTCGAAGCCATGGGATGATCTTGTCACTATTTAGGATGATCTTGTCAATCATTTCTTAGCTCAATTCTATGGTTTTTAAGATGCCAAGCTAAAAATTTTAATTTCTTCATTTAAGCAATATGAGAGGGAGAGTTTATATGAGTCTTGGGAACGATTTAAACCATTGCTTACTAAGTATCCTATGCATAATTTCAATATTTATAAGCAAGATCACATCTTTTGACTTGGCCACATACCATCCACTTGTAGTCTCACAAATGATGCTTCTAGAGATACCCTTATGAGAAAAACCCCAAGTGAAGCATGTAGTTTGATTGAGGGCATGTCATTTAATAACTTCTATTACAATTTTAAGCATGACATTAGGAAACTATTTAGAGCTCCTATAATTAATGATACCACAACTTTACAAGCTCAAATGGTAGACCTTATAAAGTAATTAGAAGGTTTACAAGCTCAAATTGGTAGTAGTTCATTCAAGAGCTTAGTCGTACATGGCTATTATGGTAGCACCTTTCATTCACCATGTATTGTCAAGTAAGTAATTCTTATACCCCTGATGCTAAAAAAGACCATCATCCCTTTAATAGGTATAAAATTGACTCTTACAATCCTTTTTGGGAGAGTTATCAAATTTTGTCTTACAACCATCATCAAAACTACCAATTTCCATATGTCAATCCTCAACAAAACTCACACCCTGATCTTACTCCATAAGAAAAGTTCAATTTTTAGGATATAGTGATAAAAAATATATTTAGAGCAATAAGTCTAAGATATAAACTCATGAAAATTCTACTAATAATTTAGAGACTCAAGCATGTAACATTGTACAGATCTTACAAGAGTAGTTATCAAGACCATTGCCTACCATGCCTAAACCTTCCCATAGTGAATATATTATGGCCATTACTTTATAAAATAGTAATGAAATGGAGGTTGTATCTATAAAAAAGAGTAAGGAGGAATCGATGTAGAGTAGGAGAGAAGAGAAGGAAATTAAGAGTGAAGAAGATCCACATAGGTTATTTACTGATCCAAATGTCTAACCATACAAACTTAAGGTTCCATACTCACGGGCACTAGATGCATGATTTAGGTGATCATCAAAGTTGTTTCAAAAACTATGTCTCCCATTTATTAATATATATCAATTAAATGAGAATATATCTAGAAACCAACCAATTGTACACGGGTTGAAAACTTGATATCTTAATTAGTAAGAGATGTTAATAAAGACAATCCAACCAAATCATCCAACTGAACTACATGAAAGTGTTGCATTATAGTAAGATAGGTTAAAATCATTGGTCATATATAGTGATGAGGATGAGCTTCTAATTAATTCTGAGAATTATGTTATGAATATTGTAAAATGTAAGGATCATGGACACATTGATAAGGATAATGATGAAGTTTTAAAAAGTGATGAAAGAGTTTTTGCATTCATTTTTAATGATCAATGGGATGATGATGATGATGATATTGAATTTAATTGGTGTTTAGGACAATCTTAAGGTGGTCAAACATCTTGTCAAGGTTCTTGAATTCGAAAATCATGATGAGTTTGTTAAGAAAGATGAAATTTCTAAGGACATTGTAGAATCCAACGAAGCACTTAAGGCTATTCATTTCATTGGTGTTCAAGCTTTCGATTATATGCCAAACATGGTACTTCAAGACTTTTTACCATGGTCTTTTGTTAATCACATCTAACCTTTTGAAAGTCAATTAAATGCTTTAGGAACCCTTTAGAAGTTGGCCTATTGTTATTTTAAAGATGATGAAGGAAAAGAGTGGCATTATGAACCTAAGAAGAGGCTTAAAATTCCTTAACCTTAAGGTCTAACTAAAATAACTTGAAAATTCACTTGTTATGGGGCATCCTAACCATAGAAATAGGATTTAGTGTGCTTTTGGATTGTTTGGTTTAAATTGATGTGCTTTTTTTTGTTTCTATTTTTATTCCTTAACATGTTGTGATCACATTTACTTTTTTAAAGCATGGCTATTATTTCTTTTTTTTTTCTGGAGCTTTGATATTTCTTTTGTGATTTCAAGAATTTAATCAAGTCTTTTATACACTCTGACAATGTTCAATGTACACTTCAATAGATCATCAAGTGATATTGTCATTATTGTCCGGGTGTTTTCTATTCTCTTTTCTCCCATGTTGTATTTTCCATATTGTGTTTCCTTTTTTATTTTATGAACATTGGAGACAATGTTCAATTTAAATGAGTGGGAGGGATATATTTTTCATACTTATGATTTGTCATTAATTTTACCATTTTATCATCTTTTTAAAGATATTTTATAATTTGTGGAAAAAATTTCTATTTTGATGCTTATTATTAAAATTTTTCATTTTAATTTTAATTATTTCAATGATTATAGATGTTATATTATTAATTAAGAATATCAATTGACAAATGAACATTGATTGCTTCATGTTTTAAAAATGGATACCTAATGAGCATTATGATTTTCTGTATATAAAATGCATATTTATAGTGACTTTTCTTTACAAAGACCATAATCGTGTAGTTCTTGAAAATATCCAAAAAGCATTATATCAAGGCTCTATTTTCTTCTTGAGTTCATGAATAGTGAAAATTCCATCGATGTAAATTA
Source organism: Pinacopodium congolense (assembly GCA_028565735.1). Taxonomy (NCBI): domain Eukaryota; kingdom Viridiplantae; phylum Streptophyta; class Magnoliopsida; order Malpighiales; family Erythroxylaceae; genus Pinacopodium; species Pinacopodium congolense. The sequence continues at coordinate 8,104 of JAOXYD010206927.1, forward strand.
AAGTAGTTAGCAGAATTTTATCATAGCTCTTTGAAATAGTGATGGGCAACCTTGAACCCAAATGGCAAAACAGTCCATTGGTATTATGCATTAAGGATGCAAAATGCCATCTTGTATCATTTTTTAAGGTATATACCCAATTGCCAAAATCCTAGTTTTAGATAAAATTTTGAAAAGATCTTAGCCTCTTTTAGGAAAAGAACTTGTGTGATTATCTTTTGTAAAGAAAATTTATCATCCTGCAATATTGTGCTTAGAGGTTTGTAATCAATAATAACCTCTTTTTACCTCGAAGTTGTTCAGCTTTGTTTTCCATAAAAAATGCTTGACAAGCTCAATTTGATTTTGTGGGCTTAGTCAATCCTTATTGAAATATAATAGCACACTCCTTTTAGGCTTATTTCAAATTTTCTAGATTTATACTAGGATGAGTGGCTCTCGTAAGATTGATATGGTTGATATCCAACTTGTTTTACGTGAAAATATCACAAGTGCAGAGATAATAACTTGTAGAATAAGAAAATATTGTCCCATAAGGATTGTATTTAGTCACCACTTAATTTAGGTTATAATTTTTTTAAGGAACAATTTAAAATGATAAAAACTTGTAAATAAACTCAAATTAAACAAACTATAAAGGAACAAATAAAGGGATAAAGTGCCAAAACCTTGGAATTCAAGATTAAAAACTAGGAATTACTCTATCCCTATTTAGTATCCCCCTTATCTAATTAATTGAATTATGCTAAGCCTAAGATGTCCTAATTCTTCAATCACACTCCCTTAACGTGTAATCAAATGTCCCTAGCCAAATTAGATAGGATTAATCTTACAATTTCTCAATCCACAAAGTCAATCCCATAAATCCATCTAGTTATGGAGTAATCTTATAGGTAATTAATTAATTAGCCAAGATCTCTCTCTAACTAATTAATTAACTTGGTACTTGTAAGTCTATTACATGCAAATTCTCATTGCAAAATCTAGCACAAGTTACCCAACTCAATTTCTCAATATTTTGTAAGGTTTTAGCATAACAATCATAAAAAACATTAATTCATTCAAACAACAAGATGGGAGTTTTAAAAAATAGTTCAAAAGCAATCCCCACATTATAGTTCAACCACTCATAATGTCAGACACAACCTCAACTAAAATGGAATCCATACAAAAGATAATGAAAGAGAAGAGGGAATAAGAATCTAGATGATGAAGACAATGTTCTCTTCTTTCTCCTAAGCTAGAAAATATAAAGATGAGATGTTCCTGGCAAGAAAGTGGGCTTTGATCTTGATTCTTAACCTCTCCAAGCCTTTAATCCTTTTTTTTTGCCTCTTGAGTAAAGGTTATTCTTCTGTCTCTAGTGGTATTAGGGTTTTGTGCCCTTATATATGTCAAGATAGTCCAATACAGTCCAAAAACTTTAATATGTGGGGCTATTTGGTCAATAATTCCATTGATCGTGGAAATTTCAAGCAGCTTTTCTTCACTTCTCTTCTCTTCTCTTGGTCACTAGATCAATCTCAAAGGCAACTACACTCCATACCTACAATAAAATGATCACATCATGCCCCAAAATCATCATGAAACATATAAGAATAAAACAAATATCATGATAATCAAAAGAACAACAAACTAAATTCTAAACACATCAATTTTATCCTAAAAACCCAAGAATCACATGCCAAACACTTAGGAAAACTTATCCTAAAGCACAACTACCAACTTGCCCACACTTGAACCTTTGCTTTTCCTCAAGCAAATCAAACACAATCATATATTCTATCATTTCTCTTTCAAATAAATCAAGAGCATGCAACGTTCAAACTTTAGCGAACTCAAATGTCGAACTACTACACACATCATGATTAGTTTTCATCAGTAAACATAAACAAACTCAACTTATGATACCAACGATCAACGGTAAGAATAAAAACAAGATGGATTTTCCTCACAGTATTCACTCATTTCACTTAGGTGTTTAAAGGTTAGTGTTTTAGTCAAAACTCCCTCTAAAAGGACACAATACCATAAACTTACAAATTCATTAGTTCTCTTCCACATAGGTTACATGCTATAATGAATCAAAAGGACTTTTGATTAAGGTTGAAATGGGGATAAGGTTAAGGTAAGGAAAAAGGGTTTGTGGGGATTCCTCAAAAACGTTCATGAAGCACTAAGTGTAAAAAAGGGCTTTCCAAATACACTTTTGAGATATGCAAGTGAAGACGACTAATTACTCATCACTAAATTGTTGCTACTACAATTGATTATTTTCTATTTGTGTGTTTTTTTTCTCTTTCTTTTTTTATTTTTTCTTTTTCCTTTTTTTAAACAATGATAAGGAAATGGAAACAAAAAATGTATGTAACAAATACTATGAGTTGAAGTACCTATAAGATCTCCTTAAAATAGCATGTAAACTAAAGGTCCTAAAATAAAACTCACTTAGTACTTCATTAAACTTGTGATTAGGTAAGGCTAATGGGGTTCTTAGGTTTTGAAATAGGGTTTTTACTTTAAGAAATAAAAGGGTTAAAGGTTCAAAAGGGCTTTCAAGGTAAAAGGACATAGGTAGGTCATTTAAGTCAAGTGTTAAAGAAAATAAGGCCTTAATCATTTCCATCTAGCATGCATCTAATAGATTCAAATCAGTTCAAAGCAAGTTTTAAAGGTAATCACCTAGCGAAGTATTACACACACAAAGAAATGAAATGACTTTGGAATTGAGTCATATTGGCTCAATTCCTCACAAAGATTCAAATGAAAATCCATCATGCATTCATACATCACCTAATCACTCAAGTGTTAATTTCTGACTAAGTTTATGCAACTAAATACTTTAAAATACTCAGTATTGTTCACCTTCTACTTAAACTGCCTAATTCGAGTTTAAACACATACTTAATCTCATTCCAACTATAGTGATACAGTTTCTGGAATAATAAGCATCACAATGATTCAAGTATGGTTCCATTGCTTTAAAAGAGAAACTAACAATACATGCATCCTATATGACATGTTTGATGAAGTGCAAACAATGATAGAAATAATAAGATGAAAATAACAATGCAAATGCCACGTCCCCACACTTATACAACATGTTGTCCTCAATGTGAAGATGACAAAAAAAACTAAGCAAACCACAAAACAAGAATCCATGTAAGAAAACAAACAAAAAAAATGCAAAATGTAAAATTAAAATAGGAGATAAGAAGCAAGAGTTCTCATGGGGAATTAGTCGTGAAGGCATTGGTGAGGGGACTTGGATATTCTACATTTAAAAATATTTGACCAACTTCTTTTTGGTGTAGCATTGTTGTTTTTGCACTTGTTTGATTTTGGTTCCAATTTCATTGATTTGAAGCATCATCTGTCTATTGTTCTCCTCCATTTGTTTGGTTTTGGCTTCCATAGCACGGAGAACTTGTTTCCACCTATCGACATATTCTTCTACAACTTCCTCTTCTTCCTCTAGTGATTCTTAAGAGGATGATGCTTGGGTAGTGGAAGTACTCTTGCCTTTCCTATTCTTATAAATAGTTATATATTGTGGATTTCATATCACTATAGAATAGTGCTTTAAAATCTCAGATCTACACAAATGTAGCACATCAAAGACATCGGAATCATCAATATGTAAACCATATAGATTCACATTTTAGTACAAGGTTAAATCTGTGACAAGGAATCCCATACCAAAGTAAGTGCTTTATTTTGTGACTGTGATAATAATGGATTGAAAAATCCTTTAAGATGTGTTAATTTTATGTTTACGATCCATACACCATAAGAAGAAAAGTTTTTTAACAGAACACTTGTTACTTTCCATTTTGTTAAAAACATTTAAGCACATAAACTTGTGAAGCATTAAGTTCTCGGTGCTCTGAATCAATGTGTTAAGTGCATGCCTACAATGAAACTCATATTCACCTATAAGTTTTTTCCAGTATTGGTCCACGTCAAACTCATCATGGTCGTCAAATAATTTCGTGTCATAAAATTCAATCAAGCTCGCCTCACTGTATAATCTAAATTATAGACTTGACCATCTAGACAAAACAGAATGTGTCCATACAAGTATTATCACAAACTATGGTGAAAGATTCTAACGTCAATTTTAGATAAATCATAAAGTCATAATGAATAAAATGACTCCAACCAATATTCACAGCCAAACATTCAACATTTTCCTTTAATCCTATAATACTAAGGAATGAAAAATCAAAGTATCTAGTAGGAAGTATAGCCCTATTTTTTAAGTCACATAATCTATTACCTTCTTCTTCAGAGAAGATGGGAAATGGTGCTAAGAAATTCTCAACAATATTGCGTAGACCTTCCTCGGTGACTTGTAATCTCCTTTATTCACTTGTTTTTGTAGTCACTTCCTTCCTTGAAGCCACTTGAGAGTGAAATAGACAAAAAGAAAGAACAGATAAGTGAGACACATATTTAGAGAGAGATGGAGTGAAAAATACACTAAATCTTGTGATCTGTGAATGTGTACTGTGAAATAAGATGAATTCTAGTTTGAAATGATGAAAAACTTGAAGAACTCACAAAGATTTAGTTTTAAAAAATGAGTGATTTTGAGGGATTTGGAGAGTGGGAGAGTGTTTTAAAGAGATAGATCATGAAGAAATGAAAGAAGGAGGAGAGGTAAGGAGCCTTAAGTGCCCCTCAACACAGGCATCCCATGATTGTGGAAATTGGACTAATTCCCACGATCGTGAGAATATTTTATAAAATGGGGGCCTCCTTGCTCCTTTGCTCCTCCACCTAGCTAAGCATCAACTCCTAACTTTCAACTAACCTTGAAACACATCACTGAGCACCTAAGCATCAAGAGTTTGAAGGGAAATCAATTCAAAACCAAATTGAAATCAAACTAAACACTATCAAATCAAATAAAAACCAAACTCAGCACAATTAAATCAAATCAAAATTTAACACAACAATTAACCAAGGAAAATGAATGAAGGACAAACATGTTAAGTTAAGGTCATTAGCTTGACAATCCTTAACTCAATCACGAATGAGTAAGTGAAAGGAAAGAAATTAATTCCCTCTCTTGTGAGAATGTCCCTCTAAAGTAGAGTTTTCCATGACGCCCAATAGCCTTGATCATTCTTCTCTTTGAGACTTCTATCCCTAACTCGCCAATCTTGTAAACTTGAACAATTTTAGATATTTCTCTCAACTTAGTCTTGAGTTTGCAAGATACGACTTCAACCTTTCTCTGAACCATTTACTTCTTGTCTTAAGTACCCTTTTCTTTTGGTCCAAAGTTAGTTTGCCAGATATAACCATGGCTAGTCTATTTCCCTAACTCAAAGAAGCATACCCAAGGTGAGGAAGAAAGGATTATATCTTGAGCATGGATGGAGTCACTAACGGGAGCAGAGTAGGGCATTTCTTTTTCCTAAAGGTTCTTACTTCAGCCACTCACATAACTCCTCCTTCTTCCTAATTTCTTCATTTTCATTAACATCAACCCTATCCTTATACTTCACCTCTTGCTTCTTTCTACACTCATTAACTACCTCAATCTTCATGCAAATGCTCCCTTTTTCCAACTTCCTCAATATATTGCCCATGTTAAATGCTATTCACTTCTTACCATTGCAAAGGACTAATTTTCCAACATTCACATCAATCAATGATCTTTCTGTGTTCAATAAAGGTTTGCCAATAATCAAAGGCAAGCTCATATCCTCTTCAAAGTCTAGCACCACAAAATCAAGTAGAAAAGAATTTATCCACCTTCAAGGACACATCTTCCACCAATCTGAATGGCTTCCTTATTGTTTGATCTACCAATTGTATAAGCATGGAAGTCATATTAAACCTCACCTAGCTCCAATTTCCTAAAAATAGATAAAATCATCAACTTAAAAACTTACTCCTAAACCACACAAACATGAAAAAAAATTTCAAGTTACCAACAGTAGAAGGTATAGTGAAACTCTCTAAATCTTGCAACTTGGATGGCATGTGACTGGTGATGATTGAGCAACAACTTCCCATCAATGTCACCAATTGATTTCTTCTATAGTACATTTATTAGTGAGGATATCTGGTAAAAACTTAACGCACTTAAACATATTTTATAAAACTTTGACAAATGAAAATTTCTGCACTTTTTCAAAAAACTTCAAATCTTGTGCATCTATATGATTTTGCCTAAGTCTTTATGGATAGGGGATTCTTGGCTTGTATGGTTGTGGTGGCACATAGGGCTTCTCCTCTTCCTCCTCTTCTTCTTTTTCTTCTCCCTTTTCTTTCTCTTATGCATGTTTCAAGTGCTCTCCACATTTTAGGTTGGAAGCCTGTCATTATCTTTTTAAGACCACACCATCTGGATTTGGTTCTTAAATTTTTGTGAACATAACGGATAAAGATGAAGCAGATACCATAGAAATTTGCAGTTTCATGAGAGTTACCACTATTCATTTGACTAAAGCTTTTTCTTTCTGAATTTTTTAATGTTTTAGATGAAAGGGATGTGTATGATAGGGCATGAGATTCAGTTCATGGAGATTATGTTTCTTCAAATCTCAATTTTTCATTTGTCACTACTACTGCTACCCTATGACTAAATAAGAAATCCAACTATGCATATTATTCTGACCTTTAAGAGTGAAGGAGCATATTATAGTAGCCATTTTGAGTGCCAACATAGTCCTAAGGGCAAGTGCAGTAAATGAGGTTAGGCTCAATGATGCCTATATATTGTATAAGATGCTCTATGGGTTAGGAGTTGTTCAAAGACTACCATTGGATTTATCAACAAATCTATGTAAGAGGTGGTGAAGATGCAGAAACCAAGCAAGAACTTCTACTTTCCAAGTCTTTTGAATAGGATTATCTGAGCAACAAGAGTTAACGTTAATTCTGAGACCTTAGTGGATAAGATTTGTTATACTTAGATCAACGTAGCCACACTTAAGCTGTGGAAGTTTTCTCCAATAGGAGGCGAGTGGCACAGATTGCGTGAAGGCGAGGTACCTAATGCACCACCTTTTTATAATGCCCCTTATGCAGCACCTAAGGAGGAGATGGACGAGGCTTTGTCTAAGCTGGCACCAAGTGTTCATCTACCTCCTTCACGTTCACCTATTATTGAGGCTCCACCTCCTATGGACATTCCACATACTGATCTTATGACTATCATATTGAGGATGTGTCTTCTATATCATTGAGATTTTAGAATTTTGTGGTTCGATGGATGCACATTTTTTTGAGGTGGTATTTTCTATAGATATCACATATTCACGTTTAACACTTCTCGACGAGCATAAGAGAGCTTGAGATTAGGATTATTCCGATTTTAGATGTTTTGGATTGTTCTTCATTTTGTTTTCAGATGTAATTAAATTTTAGTGTTTATGCTTCACAGCATAGCTTGTCTTTCTATTTTATTTCAAGCTGACTTATTACTTTTAGATGTATTTTGGCTCTTTTGATGTACATTAATTATCACATATTTATGATATTGGAGCATTATTTTTGTGTTTATTCCATTTTGTGCTTTGACCGCTTATCTTATTTTAGTTCCCACAATTTCTTCCCTACAGATTCTAGTGGATCATTGCTTCATTTGGATCAAACGAGTGCATTCTTATCCTTTATCCCTCTTAGTTTTATGCTTTATTATTGTTGTTCTAAATAGTAAGGATATTGTTTCATTTAAGTGTGGGGGAGGGAATTCATACTTTATACACTTGAAATTTTGTTATCTTTTGGCATAACATTTTATCAATTTTCTTTTAATAGTCGATAATTTGTGGAAAATGTTTTGATTCTGATGCTTATTCTCGTTTATGTTTTCATTTCAATTCAATTATTTTGACAATTTGAAATGTTATATGATTATTTTTTACTATTAATAACTAAATACCTTTAAATCATTTCATAATTTTGATGGCTGATACCTAATGATTATAATGATATTCCATCTACAATCTCAAATGCTTCCTTATACTGCTTAATTTCCTCACTGTTAATAGCCTATTCCTCTTTTTTTGGTACTTCCTAATACTATTTCATTTTAATGGCTTGCTTATCATTCATATATTTAATAGCTTCCATACCATGCTCTTCGAATTTAGTTGAAAGCTCCTCCGCGCTGCTAACTATTTTAACAACTTCTACCTCACTTGGCTCCATTTTGATAATGGTTAGTTATTCATCTTTCTCATATTATGCATCTAATTTAGCAAACCACTCCATCTAACTTGTTAAGTTGAGATGAGAAGCCTTTAACTCCTTTTGTTTGGTATTATTACAAGACATAGACTCATTTACTACCTCACACAATGCCAATCTCGGATCATGCTAAAGTTGTTATTAATGATAACAAAGTGAAAGCAAGTCAAAGTGGATTTCATTAAGTCAGGAATAATCAAGGTGGTTCATCCAACAAATGGTTTACAAATCTCTTAGTTGATTTTCTTAGCCCATCTAACAATCTCATTAATAGTATCTTACAAATTCTTTCTTAAATTGATCTTTAAGGCCTATCCATCCATGGGCCCGCCCAATCGTAACATCTGACATCTTGTTGCTCATATCACCAACAATCTTACCATTGGTCATCTTACCAAATCATCTTTATGACTACACATAGTCATCAAAAGATGACCCAACATATAGAATATAATAAAACAAAATAAAAAGTAGAAAACTATGACCTTATCATATACAATCTAATCCTAATAATAAAATAAAGAATAATAAAAATGAAATAAAAAATAATAAAGAGAATCAACGAAAATGACAAAGATAATAAAAGATAGAAGCTCTAGAGTAACTGACTATTATGTATTCCTAATATCACTAGATTTAGTAACAATGTGAAAAACTTGTTGTGACCTTCATGTATCAATCTTTTTATCCCAAGTTTTTCCTAAGATCAATATATAGGTAAGTGTACCTATCACAAGTAATATAGTGTATTAGAATTGAGTTTAAGTATCATCCCATGAGGATTTAAGTATAACTACTTGGTCACTCATATTAAAATTATTTATAAAACTCCAACTAATTAAAGTAAATTATAACTATTAATTAAATTAAACTACTTTTAATTAATGCAAAGAAATCAAGATGGATTGTTAAAATTAAAAAATCCAAATGTAAAACTAAGGGCAATTTTGTTTTCACTTATGTTTTTTGTTTTTATATTTTGTTTTCAAAAACAAAGAAACAGAGGAAAAAATACCTTTGATTACATTCTATTTTGTTTTTATATTTTCAAAATTAGAGAAATATAAACAAAAACAGAGAAATAAGAAAATGATGTTTTTCTATGTTTTGAAAACTGATTTTTTAAACAAAATTTTTAACATTACATAATTAATATAATCTATTGACTAATAATGTATTTTTAAGGTGTATAAGAGTATTTTGATCCAATAATTTAAATTTATTTTATATTTAGTTATCATTATTATTTTATTATAAATCTCAACCAAACATTTTTTATTACAAATGTCAAGCAAATAGATTTTTTTATAAGAAAAACAAAAGCACTAAAATAGGACATAGAAATAGAAAGCATCAATAATAAAATAAAAGTGATACCAAACGACCCCTAAGGTTTTTAGTGTTCAATGACTTAATTGAGTTTAAAATTGATTGAAATGCCTAATCTTAAATGTCTTCATAAAAATAAAGACACAACTATGGTTAAGACTATGCCCTATCTTTGGTAGTCTTATTTTGCATTTTAGTCTAACAACAAACTTAGATTCCATGCTTAATGATCAAGAAGTTTAATCCTAAATCTCTTACTTCTGAATTAAGACCATCAGAATTAATTAGAGTTTGGTCCTTCACTAATTTAAACTATGTTGCTTATTGACTTATCAAATACCTAAGGTAGATTTATTAGATCCCTAGTTATTTATGAATCAACATTAAGTGCCTGGCTATTTGTAGATAATTAGGCACTTGGATAACCAAACATTAGCATCAAATTCTTGCAAAATTACTTACTTAAAACATCTACTAACCTTGCCTTGGTTATTAAAAAAGTTAGTTGCATAGACTAATACAAGAACATAAAGTATTAAATATAAATCACATTTCTATTTATTAAAGTAAAAAATAAAAATAAAATAAAATAATAAGATTTAAATAAATATCATATCAAGTTCCAAATTGAATTATAATTCAAACTCACATGCCTCAACTTCTTGAATTCTCAAAAATTTCCTAAATCTCCATTCCAACCAATTGAAAGCTATAAACTATTGAAAACTAAAAGCTAATTGAAAAAGAAAAAAAATATTAAGATTGGCTAAAAGGTTGATTAAAGATTGTTGCTAGGTCTCCGAATATGACCTATATATATCTTCACTAGATTTGAAGTTAGTCATATACTGAATTCTCCAAAATGTCAATTGAATCCATAATAGATCAAGCTTTGAGAGATTTTAACGACGTTTAGTATTAGACATCACTGACGTCGAAATATAATCACATAAATCTATTGTCTGAATAATTGTCCTTACTAGTGGTCTGCTTAAACATCAATAGCACCATTAAAGAGTTGCATTGATCTCCTCATAAGAAAATATTAATGTTTTCCATATGACAACAACGACACCATTAAAGACACATGTTACTCTTCTAAAAAATGTACATATTGTCCTTTTGGTATGAACCTACAAAATAGATAATTATACATATAAATAGACAATACAATACAAAAATAAGGGTAAAAGTACATCAAACTATGCTCTAAAATAATATAAATTATACATGATAGGCTTGAATTATATCAAGTTTTCATATGCATGTTAATGTAAATTCTCCCCTATTTTAATGTTTAAAGGATTAATTTGTGTTCCTTTTTACATGCTGGTTTGGTCTTTAGGCCACAAGTTATGGCTAAAAGGGAAAATTTTAAAGCCTTGTTAATCAACTGAATATAGGTCATTCAGTCAACCAAAAGCACTAATTGGTTGATCGATATCATGTTGATAGCCAATACATACATATATATATATATATAAGAGGAAAAAAAGCATCTTTAACTTGTCTAACCCTGATTGGGGTGTACAAAAAGGACGAGAGAACCACATATATTGGAGGGCCTTCATTATTTTTTTGTAGCCTCCATCATTCTCGTTCATTTTCCTTCATAGTTTCCTAAGTTTCTTTTTATTCTTAGCATTTTAATAGGTTTTCCTTCATACTCAATTAATATTTAATCACTTCTAATTCACTTCATTCATGCACATTGATACCAAAACATGCAATCCTTAATATATATCATCATCTCACATCCTAACTTATCAAACCTTCAATCATTCAATTCTACATCCATTTAGGTCCATTTCAAGCCCTAATCAAGATCAAACACATCAATGAATATAAACCTATCATCATGGGTTCTTCAAGAACATAAAAATAGAGATTTCTATCTCAAAGTTTAAAAACTCACTTTCTTGTAACTTTTCCCTTTTTCTAGCTTTACCTCTCATACCAAAATTATAATAACCTTTTGTATGAACATTTTTAAATCAAATACTCATGCAATAACATCAATAAGACATCAATAAACATTCTTCATGCTTGAAACTTCATCTAATGCAAGTTCCAAAGTCCTCAAAACTATGAGATTTCACAAATTTCACGAAACAAGGAACTTTTATGAGTAGTCTAAGAAAAAACACATAACTTCAATTATACTTGTCATTTTGTTATGACACTTTCACCAAAATTCAAATACAACAAAGATCTAAGACTTTGATTCCCAACACTCTCTCAAATTTGAGCTCTACGAATATGGAAAATAGGTTGAAAGTGGGGGCTGTCATTGAAACCCGAAAATCAACCTATAGCCATAACTTTCCAATTTTAGAACACTACCACTATACCCATCCTTTTAGCATCAATTTATCATCATTTACTCTGTAAAAATATCAATTAATATCACTCACATCTATAGCTTCAACCCATGGTTTTTTGTCATCCAAAACAAACACATTCATGCAACATTTCCAACATAATCCACATTAATTTCACATGCATCTAGCCCCAAGTCATCTTATAATCAATCTTTATTAATGATATGATCATAAATAACACAACAAAGCAATCAAATACTTACTTCTTTCACTTAGGGTTTCCTTCCAAGAAGAAGCCCACCAAGCTCCTTCAGCTTGCCAAAGGATTGCAAAAGCAAGATAAGATGAAAGAAGGAAGAATAAGAAGAATTCCATGAAAATGGAACAAAAATCAAATGTTTGGGTGAGTAAAGGTGATGGACGGATGGAAGAGAGAAAGAAGAAGAGTAAATGACTTTTGTAGAATAACTTAGGTCTTTTAAATGGTGTTAAACGTGAATGAGAGGGTGAGTCATTTAGCTTGCCAAGTGTCAACTTAAGAATGGAAGGTTGGTTTGGTTTTTTCTTATTCTCTTTTTATCCCATTCAACTACACTTATCTCTTCTCCCATTGACTCTTCTTACTCCAATTAATGTTCCATAAATAAACTATGTAATTCCAATTAATCACACTTAATTTAGACCTACATTTGTCCCTCTCTCTCTTATGTTTCCATGTTTCAATCCCTAATTGGTCCAGAAAATTCAATTGTCCCACATATCAATTTCTCTTACAATTTAAGATATTTCCCACTCTAAATGTATGTATCACTTCATAAATCACCAAATTGTGACAATTAATCCCCAAATCTCTAATTATAGCCATTAAACCAAAAATTAATCACCATAATATAGTATCACATGAAAACTCACTTATCAAAATTCATTCATACCCAAGATATGTCAAATGAGTGCATGCTTAATCATT